>NW_019380509.1:27050-47599 GCF_000648655.2 Copidosoma floridanum
CTTTGTCCGTTAGAAAAGGCCATGGAACGTTTAGCAGTCCCTGTTGGCCATGAGACACGTCTTTGTGGCCCCCCCCCAGAATCCGTGGGGCCTGCGTCAGTCACCCGGGCTTTCACCGGATCGGAACTGATGGCGGATTCCCTCAGAGAGGTTACCGCCTGGGGTACTTGTTTTACATTGACGTTTTTCATATTGGCATCTTTTTTAATGTCGTACTGACCCGCGAAAGCCAGCACTACCCTTTTGTACTGGAAATAAGTATTTGGAGAGGGTTTAAACCAGGGCAGCAGCCCTCTCTGTTACCAGAGAAGACCGCTGCTTGCTCGGGCCGGCCGGGAGTCGCCACTCTCCCTCAGTCCCACCCACGGAGACTGCCCTGGCGTTGAGTAATAAGTGTAAGAATGGTGTTTTTGTGTAATGTATGCATTTGTTGGTACACAACGGTCATTCTAGCGAGACGAGCGGCAGGTGTACAGTCCCGAGACCGCGCAGACAACCCAACAAAAGGGGCTGGCGTAAGGCACTAAGGTGCCGCCATATAGCCTCCTCAGTGGTAAAAAGCCTAGATTAGTCGGCCCACCACGTCTTTTTTGTTTATGAGGCGTACAGCCATATCAGATGTGGTTACCCAGACTCACCTGGGCCTCATCATCCGGCTTCACCCGTCGCCGGGCCCCCAACGCAAGCCCGGAAAAGTGTCCCTGTGTTTGTTTAGTAAGAGTGGGTGATGCATGTATCAGAGAAGAGTGTTTTAACCACCGCTTACTTCTATACACGACAGGTGCTAGTTTTTGTTGGCCCGCATCAAGCAATGGAGTGCCACTCACGGAAGCAGCAAAAAGCGAAGACCAAGGAGCACAAGCAGAGCCGGCCCATNCCCCCCCCATGCCACTTGGCTTTTGATCCACTCTGGAACCGCGTTATCATTACTTCAGGGTGGAGCCACCAGGAAGACCATCGCGTCTCACAGCATTAACGAGCTAGCTTACCACCATACGCTAGAGGTGCTGATGCTCTCGAGTCCTAAAAAGAACTCGGGGTCCCTGAGGACCAGAACCTTGTCTAGCGCTTCATAGTAGGCCTTCTACTTGGCCAGCACCACTATAAGCTTAATGCTTTTCCTTGCTGGTAGGTAAAAAGTACCCAGTGCAGCGTGAGGCCACATAAGCCTGTCTTTCAACTCAAGGCCTTTCTGCCTTATTTTAATCCTGCTTGGGCCTTATCCCTAACCTCTTTTAGGGCTTTTCTGAATTAAGGGCAGCTTCCGCTGCCTGCTTCGTGTTTGTTTTTCGTTGTTGGACAAAGGAAGCACCGTGTTGGGCCTGGACGTTCTTTCTTCCGGTGGTTTGAACTTCCACACCAGAAGCAAAGCTTTCATCTGTTTTCTTCTCTACAGTTGCCTGAGACGTGTCCATATCCCAGGCATTTGTATCATCTTGTTACTTCAATTCTTCTTTGTATTCGGCAGGCTACAAAGCCAACTCGTAACCTGCCTTTCTCTTCTACTTGTCTGGCAGTTGCTTCGTCCACCTTAATTAAAGCCAGCCTCTAAGTCCAAAAGTCCTAGCAAAAGCCTTTTTGACCTTATCTTCCTCTACAATGGCATCCAGGTCTCAGACCTCTAAAGTCACTTTTCTGCTGCTCATTTTGACAGTACCTTGTCCCTCTACCAACTTTTTAATTTGTGGTGAGAATGCAGGAGCATTCTCTACACCTCTGGCCTTAATTAGTATGTCTCCTTTTTTTGTAGTAACAACACTTTGGACTGCCACGTTAGACTTATCGGGGTCAAAGTTTGCCTTCATCGTCTACAGCACCGTTGCAAAGGTTTGTCCTTCAGCCATCTTCACTACTACTGTTGTTGTGGCGTCCACTTTTTTCTTCTGGCTTGTTTTGTCATTCAGACGAATTTCATCTTGTTTAACACTACCTGTTTACTTTTTCTTTGAAGACATAGTATGCTGGCGTTTCTCAGGGCTGTCCAATGGGCTCCTGTTTCTTTCACTTCGTTCTATTTCCTTTAGGGCAGTGTTCAGGGTTCGTTTCTGTACATGCCGTCGGAAATTATCTCGCCTATGTTTCCTCCACTGCAGGGATTCGAACAACAATTTCCAAGCGCTTGCACACACTTCTTCTTGATTAAAAAAGCCTTTTCTTAGCACCTCTGCCTCTTGAAGGTGTTTAAGCGCGGCTTTAAGCCCATTCTTAACAGAATTCCCTGTATTGCCGAACTTTTCGTTTATTAATTGTAGCGTCTCCGTAATATCTTTCGTTGCTGATTAAACTTTATCAGCCAATTGCTGTTGCTTAACTCTAAGCTGAGCACCCTCTTTTTCAAAAGAGGCAAGCTCATCCCTTGTCTGGTTGCTGAATACTGACACGTTGCTGTCCTCGGTGTTGTTGGTGCCTATGCTCGACAGGTTTCCTCTTCGTTCTTTGTCCGTTAGAAAGGGCCATGGAACATTAAGCAAACCCTGATGGCCATAAGACAGGTCATTGTAGACCCACCCCTCAGAATATGTGGGGCCTGTGACAGTCACCTGGGCTTTCACTGGATCGGAACTGCCGGCGGATTCCCTCAGAGAGGTTACCGCCTGGGGTACTTGTTTTACATTGACGTTTTTCATATTGGCATCTTTTTTTCAATGTCGTACTGACCCGCGAGGGCCAGCACTACCCTTTTTCATAGAAGTGAGTATTTAAAAAGGGTTAAAACCAGGGCAGCAGCCCTCTTTGTTACCAGAGAGAGCCGCTACTTGCTCAAGCCGGCCGGAAGTCACCACTCTCCCTCAGTTCCACCCACGGAGACTGCCGTGGTGTTGAGTAACAAGTGTAAGAATGGTGTGCGTGTGTAATGTATGTATATTTCAGTACAAAACGGTCATCCCAGTGAGACAAGCGGCAGTTGTAAAGTCCCGAGACCACGCAGACAACCCAACAAAACGGGCTGGCGTAAGGCAATAAGGTGCAACCAAATAGCCTTCTCAGTGGTAGTAAGCCTAGATTAGTCGGCCCACCACGTCTTTTTGTTTATAAGGCGAACAGCCATATTAGATGTGGTAACTCAGACTTACATGGGCCTCATTATCCGGCTTCACCCGCCGCCAGGCCTCCAACGCACGTCTGGAAATGGGCCCGCCACACGCAACCCAGAACAATCCGTAAGTGTCCCTGTGTTTGTTTGGTGAGATTGTGTGATGCATGTATCTGAGAAGAATGTTTTTAAATGCCGCTTACTTCTACACACGACGGGTGCTAGTTTTTGTTGGCCCGCATCAAGCAATGGAGTGCCACCCACGGAAGCAGCAAAAAGCGAAGAACAAAGAGCACAAGCAGAGCCGGCCCATGCATTCACACTGATGGAGGCATGGGGCACTAGTCGACCGTCCACACCGCCGCAGATACACACGCCAACGCGACACACGCCTCCCGATCCACGCCCTTGACCACCACCACAGAGAGCCACCCCCAGCTGCCCATCGTTATCTCATATTTTAAGAGGATGCCCCTATCCACTACCCAGGGAAGCGCCCAGTATGGAGAAACAAGCAAAAACCCTATTCGGGAGTAGTAGTAGTAGAAGTAGTAGTAGTAGCAGTAGTAGTAGTAGTAGTAGTAGTAGAAGTTTTTTTTTTTTTTTTTTTCGTGGAGGGAAAGAAAATGCATTGAGACACCACAGAGACAGTGGTAGTGTTGCACTTTGTTGATTTTTCTTATTAGACCACCCATAACCACTTAACCCCCCCCTTATGCCGCGTGGCTTCTGATTTACCCTGGAACCGCGTTAGCATTTTTTCAGGGTGGAGTTACCAAGGAGACCATTACGTTTCACAGCATTAGCGAGCAAGCTGGCCACCAGTTGCTAGAGGTGCCAATTCTCCCGAGTCCTGAAAAGGACTAGGGGTCCCTGAAGACCGGCACCCGTATTTTAGCGCTTACTTGATGCTTTGCACCGCTGATCAGTAGAAATACTAAGCCTCGGTCCACATTTACCTACTCAGGAGCCCCTTTTCCCTGCATGGCGGCCCTCTCCTCTTCTTTTTTCTGCCGGAGGACAAACCTAACGAAGCTTTCCAGCGCTGACCACCCCTCTTCGCTGCTGAGCATCTTAGAGATGATGTTTGTGGGGCTGGGCGCCACGCTGACCGCGTTCGCCAGCTTCTGGCGCTAACGGTGTCATCTTTCACACACGAAAAACGTATGTTCGACGGTATCATCTAACGCACGGCAGTAAGAACACCTAGTTGATGCCCTCACCGCCATGCGATGAAGAAAGGCATCAAACTGGCCATGCCCGGAGAGAAACTGGGTGAGCTGTTAGTTTACCTCCTCATGCCCTCTCTCCACCCATGGGCGTAGGTGCGAAATCAGGCGGTGCGTTTATCTACCCACTACAGCCTGACCCCACTCCTGTTGCCACGTCGTTAACGTTTCCTTCCGTCTGTCGCTATCACTTTTGTCGCCAGAGCCCAGGAACTTTCTTCGCTGCTTCTGCGCAAGCAACACGACAGGAATCGTTCGGTCTATCACCATAGCAGCAGCGGAGGAGACCGTGGGTAGGCACACGCGATTCGTAGAGATCCAATGCGCTGCACCGAAGTTAAGCGCTCTTGGACATCCTTACTCGCGAGTGCGTCCGCCCATACCTCCGCGCCGTACAGCAGGATCGAGTTGGAGACCGACACAAGGAGCCGTCTTTTGACTTCACGCGGGCCCCCAACGTTCAGCATTAACCGTGAAAGCACCCCAGAGACCCCAGCGGCTTTATCGGCTGCTCTTCTGATTTGCTCCCCGAAGGTTAGTCGTGAATCGATCTACACTCCGAGGTAGCGCACCACCGGACTCGTGCAGACTTCCTGACCCGCAACGCTCAGGCGAAAGTCACCCCCAAACCACCTCTGCCTGGTGAGGACGACCATCTCCGTTTTTCCTACAGCTAGCTCAAAACCGTGATCCCGGAGCCACTTTGACACTATCACGACCACCCACTGTATTTTGCGCTCGGCCTCTTCTCCCGATCTCGCTGTGACGTGTAATGCTATGTCGTCAGCAAAGCCCGTCAGCTTGACCCCCAAAGGCATTTTAAGGCGCAAAAGTTCGTCGTAGACCAGGTTCCAGTGATCGGGGCCAAGGGCAAATCCCTGAGCGACTCCCGACGTCAGACGCCTCTCTTTTGGTCCATCCTTCGTGTCGTACCGGAGTACTCGATCCTGGAGGTAACTGTCCAGGATCTTTCTCAGGTAGTCAGGTACATTCTGGCACTTCAGGGCCCTCATTATGTTGGACCATTTTGCCGAATTAAAGGCATTCTTTACGTCAAGAGTCGACAGAACACAGACGCTTCTCGTCTTATGAGAGGGTTTCCATGCCTCCTTGAGCGACTCGAGAACCTCAGCCACAGCCATAACCGTCGATCGCCCCTTTCGGAACCCGTACTGGTTTTCTGAGAGGCTGACTTCCCCTTTGAAGCAGGTTCTTATCAGCCTCTCTAGCATCTTTCCAGCATTGTTAAACATACCTAAGGGTCGGAATGATGACGGAACCAGGGGGGGTGGCTTGCCCTTGTCCAGAAGAACAAGCCTTTGGATCTTCCAACGCCTGCTGAACAGTCCAACGCGCAGGCACGCATTGAACATGTCCAACATAACGTGTGGCTTCTCCGCAGCTATGATCTTGAGGACTTCGGACGTCACCCCGTCCGGACCAGGGGCCTTATGCCCCAGCGTCACCGATGCCACCGAATTCAATTCCTCGAGAGTGAAGAGAGGTACCTGTCCTACACTTATGTCCTCCTGCCTCCTAGTGGGATGCTCCAGAAAGAGGCAACTCTTTCCAAGAGGGAAGGTTCCATCGGCGGCGTCGGGTCCAAACCGGAAAGTCTTTTTAACGCGATCCGGTAGCCCAGGCCCCACGTGTCTTTATCCACCTCGGCAATGAGCTTGTGCCAGCATCGGTTCTTGCTCACCTTGATCGCCCTCACCAGCGCTCTTTTTGCTTCTTTGTACGCGGCAGCAGCTGCCCCAGCGCCTTCGTAAGTTCTGTGTCACTGTGCAAGACGCCGTAAATGCTGCGCCTCTCTGCGCAAGTTAGCAATGTCCTCGGTCCACCAGTAGCACAAACGTCGACCCATCCCTGCAATCCTTTTGGGCATATACGCGTCGCACCATTCCTTGACCCGTCTCGTAGTGCCACTAACGAGTGCCTCAGCCTCTGCTTAATTATTGATCTTGTTTAAATCGGCTGGAGGTGGCGTGCCAACCATGGCTTCTAGTAGCAGATCTCGGTTGAGTTTTGCAACGTTCCACCCGTTAACGCGCCTTCGGATTACATCTCATGAAGTTGCACAATGATCCTCGTGTATCACGAAGCTGACGTACTGGTGATAACTGGCTATTTAGTCCTACAGGACTTGCCAGTCGGAGACCCGTGCCGTCATTTCTGACGACACCAGCGTGAGATCGATGATCGTTCTCCGGTTACCAGGTCACCTGAACGTTGCTGAACCACCAGAGTTCATGACGATAAGATCCAGCCTTGCAGCCATCTCTAACACCGCCCGTCCTCTGGCGTCGGTTCTCGACTCCCCCTAAGCAATGGCCTTGGAGTTAAAGTCACCGGCCAGGACTACATCACCACTTTCCCTGCACACTCAGACGGTATCCTCGAGTTCGACAAGCCACTCTCTGAAGACACCAATCGAAATGTTAGGGTACATGTAGCAACTCACATAAAAAACACTACCCCACCTGATCCACACGAACCCGTCTCAACCTCCAGTATCAGATACGGAGAACTTGTCGCTGCGAATCAGGATGGCTGCGCTTCTTGTCCTGTCGCAGAATCAGCCTCGGCCCGGTAACGTGCGGGATGGCTCATGGGTCAGAGGACAACCGCACAGCCATACTGGGGGACGCCCCTTCGTCAAAGCAGCCTTTTACTGCTGCTTCGACGTCCCCCTTTGTCACCGATGGGTCGACGTCCATTGTCTCCCAGGTCAAGCGCGGGGCCAGTGTCTTCACACCACCCGCGTCCACCACGGCATTTTTAATTGCCTCGGCGAACGCATCGCGGTGCTTGATCTCAGTATTTTTCAGTTCGACGAGGACACTTCCCGTTCTCGTCTCCCTGACTGATCCCACGCTCGCCCCGAGCCCGGTAACGTCAACCGTCTTCATCAGGGCCAGGACCTCGGCATACTTTTTGCCTTGTGTTGGCACAACCAATATCGTCTCAGGCGTGACCCTGGGACGTCTCTCCTTCGCGACCTTAGGAGTATTCTCCGTACCTTCTTGGGGCTTGTTCCCCTTAGCCTCTTTTTTTTCTTTTATCCCTTTCTTTGGACCTTCGTCCATTCAGCTCTCTCGGCTGGAACTTCTGCTGGAACACTCTCTGGTTTTAGCTGAGTACCAGCCTTTTTTGCCTTTTTCACGGCCTTACCTGACGTAAGCTGAGAGCTCGGGGTTTCTCCCCCTCATTCTCGCTTCCTTTTTCCTGCTTTTTTAGCCTTTGCCTGATTGTTACCTAAAGGCAGTTCTTCTTTTTTTCTTACCCGCTCCTGCAGGCACCTCAGGACACCCATGGCAGTCACCGCCGCAACGACGTTGGTCTTTATGGTGCCTGCCCTGTTGAAATGCCTCACCATGAGCGCCCTAAGCTCGTCCAAGGCCCTGGCTAGGTCGTCGAACGCCGCATCAGCAGCAACGTCCAACTCTCCTCCCTGGTCGGGCTTCTCCACGGGATTCTTAATGAAAGGGTGTACCATCTCATCTGTTTCTTCTTCCCATCTTCCTTTGGTTATTAAAATTAGCACCATATCTAAAACCCAGAAAATTCATCCCAAGGTCCCCACCGACCCATCTGGATCCCTCACCGGTGGAGGCCGCTGACCGCCCCCAACACATGTCTGAAGGGCGGTTTCGGTACGGATAAGTAACCCCGAGATATACCACGCCCTGCCGCCCTAGCCCACCTCCACTCCCTCGAGCATCACGCCCCAACCAGAAGCGATCCACTCTCTGAAAAGTTTCCGGCAGACATCATGCAGCAGAACACATTCACCACACTAAGAGAGCCGTGGAGAGGGGCAGGCCAGCAACGCCAGTAGCAGCGCGACTAGCCCACCCCATCTACGACCGCCCCAGTGTTAGCCGATTGACCAGACCTGGTTAGAAATCAAGCCTTCCATCTTGCAGTTAGCAGGAGCCAAAGACAGCTCGGGTCACCTCGGCACGCAGCCTAGGTATCGCCTTACTGCCCAGGATCTTCCTTTGGCCACTGACGGGTCGCACCGCACGGCAAACACGGCGAGCCCTCTGCCCTCGGCTAGGGACTACTTTTTAGGAGTTCCAAGAAATAGTAAGCTAGGTAAAGGGGTATAATTAAAGTGAAGGTGTGTGGTTCTCCTGTTTCGTGTTAGCCCCAGTCCACCAGCCAAGATAAATACGACCACCCCATTATTAACACCGGCCGAGCCAGAGAGTACCGGCTGGTGTGAACTAAAGGTGCCCTCCATGTAGTCCTCCAATGGCCAGATGCCTTAATTAAAAGGATCGCCACATCTTTTTTATTTGCGGACGTCCGACCGTGTCAGTGGTAGAGATTCCCGGGTCTCCCCGGTCACCACATCAAGTCTCACCTCCTCCTCCCGCCTGACACAGTCCTACGGGCAGCCGCAACCCTCCGCAAGCACACTGCAGCATCCATGCTACAAGAGTATGTCAGAGTCTATGAATGTCAGTGTTCGTAGGATAATGCAAAAAAATGGGGGAGTTATGACAAGTGTAAGAAAGAAAGTATGCCGTCAGTTTAAAGTCCCCTTACCCAACCAAGGCTGCAAGCAGTACGGTCTTCGACAAGGTTCCGCATACCGTGGAGGAGGTGCAATACTAGTAGTAGTAGTAGTGGTAGTAGTAGTTTTTTTTTTTTTTTTTTTTTGTGGAGGTAAGGGAGGGAGGGAAAATGCATTGAGGCACACCGCAGGGGAGCAATAGTGTAGAACTCAGTGGATTTTTTTTATTAGACCACCCACACCCACTAAAACCCCCCCATGCCGCGTGGCTTTTGATCCATCCCGGAACCGCGTTAGCATTACTTCAGGGTGGAGCCACCAGGGAGACCATGGCGTCTTACAGCATTAACAAGCTTACTCGCCACCATTTGCTAGAGGTGCTAATGCTCTCGAGTCCTAAAAAGGACTCGGGTTTCCTGAGGACCAGCACCTCGTCTAGCGCTTCATAGTAGGCCACATAATTAGCCAGCACCACTATAAGCTTAATGCTTTCCCTTGATGATAGGTCAAAAGTACCCAGCGCAGCGTGGGGCCACATAAGCCTGTCTTTCAACTCAAGGCCTTTCTGCCTTATTTTGATCCTGCTTGTGCCTTATCCCTGGCCACTTTTAGGGCTCTTCTAAATAAAGGGCAGCTACCACTGCCTGCTTCGTCCTTGTTGTCCGTTGTTGGGCAAAGAAAGCACCGTGCTGGGCCTGGACACTCTTTCTTCCAGTGGTTTGAGCTTCCACACCAGAAGCAAAGGTTGGATCTGTTTTCGTTCTCCCAGTTGCTGAAGACTTGTACATATCCCAGGCATTTGTAACATCTTGTTACTTCAATTCTTCTTCAAATTCGGCAGCTTACAAAACCAACTCGTAACCTGCCTTCCTTTTCTACTTGTCTGGCAGTTGCTTTGTCCACCTTTATCAACACCAGCCTTCGTCCCCTGGCATTTGTCTTTAAGAGAGCTACTTCTGGCTACTGGCTCTGATGTTTTAAAGTCCTAGCGAAGCCTCTCCAACGTCATCTTGCTCTACAATGGCATCCAGGTCTTGGACCTCTAATGTCACTTCTCTGTTGCTAATTTTGACAGTACCCTGTCCAGCTACCGACTTTTTAATTTGCTGTGAAAATACAGAAGCATTCTCCACATCTTTGGCCTTAATAAGTATGTCTTTTTCTCATGTAGTAACAACCCTTTGGACTGCCACATAAGCCTAATCAGGGTCAAAGTTCGCCTTCATCGTCCTTAGCACCTTTGCAAAGGTCTGCCCTTCGGCCATCTTTACTACTACTGTTGTTGTCGCATCCACTTTTTTCTTCTGGCTTGTTTTTTTGTTCAGGAGAATTTCTTCTTGTTCGCCACTGCCTGTTTTCTCTTTCTTCAGTGACATGATTTGCTGGCGTTTCTCAGGGCCTTCCGATGGGCTCCAGTTTCTTTTACTTCGTTCTATTTCCTTTAAGGCAGTGTTCAGAGTTTGTTTATGTACATGCCTTCGGAAATTATCTCCCCTTTGTTCCCTCCACTGCAGGGATTTAAATGACTACTTCCAAGCGTTTGTATACAAATCTTCTCCAGTAAGACAGCCTCTTCTTAGCACCTTTGCCTCTTCAAGATTCGTAAGTGCCGCTTAGTCCTATTTTTAACAGCGTTTGCATGTTGCCGTACTTATCGTTAATCAGTTGTAGCGTCTCTGTAATTATATTCATTGCTGATTGGACTTCATCAGCAACTTGCTGTCGCTTGACTCCGAGCCTAGTGACACTTTCTCCTAAAAAGGCAGGCTCTTTCTGGGTCTGGTGGCTAGTAGTAGTAGTAGTAGTAGAAGTAGTAGTAGTAGTAGTAGTAGTAGTAGTAGTAGTAGTAGTAGTAGTAGTAGTAGTAGTAGTAGTAGTAGCAGCGACAGTGGTGAGGATGATAGTAAATATTATGGAAAGCGTCTTTTTCTCTAGTTATTTTCAAATTTTTAAAATGTTTTTTAAGAATTACCGTTGCAAAATGTGAAGGGGATGTATGTTTTATCATTAAAAACGTAACAACTAGACGATATCGACGATTTAATTCTGAAGGACGAGAAACTCAAGGTAGATTGGCGAAACCATCCCCAAATGTTAATTATAAATTTACCCGTAAATTATAAATGTTAAATTTAACCGTTGAAATTAAACAGCACAAAACCTAATTTTTAATATTATTCTACGATTTTTAAAGCCAACAGACGACACCCATTGTGGTAGATGAGGAAAAAAAATCCACGAAGTCAAGCTGTGTATTGTTCAACAAGTGTGTAATGCTTGTAGCAACATACAAGATATTTCGATAAGCTGCGATCATTGCAGCATTTGAGAGTATATTTTTCAACCAAACCAATTAAACAGTTGGTAGATCTTGCTTTGGATCATTAAAAATATTTTGACAAGATCATTTGCATAGCTCACAATGCACAAGGATTTGATGCTCAGTTTATATTTAAGTATATAGTGAAAAAACACCACGAACGCGTAGTACCATTTGTTATTATGAACGGATCAAAAATAATATTAATGGAATTCATGAAAATAAAATTTACCAGTAGTCTTTATTACTTTTATATGCTTTTAAGCGGCTCACCCAAGTCGTACGGTCTGTCGGAAATTAAAAAAGGTAATTCTCCACATTTTCTTAACAAGCCCGTAAATCAATCGTACATAGGTCCTGTACCGCCACTCGACGTATATTCACCTGATAGCATGCATACGGCAGATCGAGATCAGTTTTTAAAATAGTACAGTGAACAAGTAGAAAATAATTACACATTGGACTTTAAAAATGAAATTATAAAATACTGTGGGGAAGACGTGAGAATTTGAAGATTATCTTGCTCAGCTTTTCGAAAAACCTTTGAAAAATTCGTGGTGGACCCTTTTGGGGAATGCGCAACGATCGCCTTGACCAGCATGCGTATGTACGGAAAAAAATTAAAAAAAAAAAATTAAATTGGTGTGATACCACAAAAAAGTTACAAAATCGCTAACACTTAATCTGAAATAGCTTTAAAATGACTGTATTTCATGGAAAAACACGTTCTCCAGCGATTTATCGAACACGTTGGACACTGCCAAGAGAGACGCTTACCAGAAGGTATCCTTGTCGATGGATACTGTACTCCTCTAGATGGTGTGCATGATTATCGTGGAATCTTTTTACAATTCCAAGGTTGCTTCTGGCATGACTGCCCACGGTGTTACCGTATTAACCGAGATACCATGTTGATGATCGGAAATACAATGGATTATAGGTATGAGAAAACTTGCACGATTAACGAAAAGATAAGAATGTCGAATTACGAGTTGATAGAAAAATGGTAATGCGACTTTAACCTAGGAATTTGTAAAAACGAAGAACTTCCAAATTTTATTTAAGAAAATAAAAATTATTGGAGTAGAAAACCATTGAATCCACGTGATGCATTTTTTGGTGGTCGAACAGGAAACACTGTAAAAATGTACGATTGTCAGAATGGAGAAAATATTAAATACGCTGACGTATGCTCTTTGAATCTACATATTTGCAAACGAGATATATTCCCCGTTGGTCATCCAACGTTATTCTCTAACGTAGGGGAGTGTAAAAAAATAGTAGGTGACAATAATGATATTTCCGAAGTAAATGGATTAATTATGTGTGATGTGGTACCACCTTTAAGCTTATATCATCCTGTATTACTGGTGAAAATGCACGATAAGCTTATTTTTTCTTTGTGCCGTACATGTGGTGATAATATGCTTTAAGAGCACTGTACCCACAACGATGAAAGAGACCGCATTCTAAGAGGTACGTGGACAACTGAAGAAGTCAAGGTGGCTGTTCGCGTGGGTAATATCTTAAAAAATGTTTATAAAATAATAATAATTAAAGTGACTAGTAAGTGCCATGGATTGTGTGGGAGCGGTCATTTGTCTTATTATTATATTCATCCTAAATAGTTAAAGTGGCCAGTACGCGGGACGGGTAGTGTAAAGATCAGCGCTCACCTTATCATTTTATTTATAATAAATTAAATCAGCCACTAGGAAGCGCCCCAGGTTGTTTGTAGATCGGCACTCACGTTATTATTTTATTGACTATAAATAATTAATGCAACGGATAAGTCCCTTTTAATGACTTGTAATTGTTGCTTGCCTTATTATTTCATGGATTGTAAAATATGTAAGTGACTAGTAAGCGCTAAAGGTTGTCTGAGGATTGGCGGTTTTGTTATATTTATAACAAATAATAAGAGTGACAAATAAGCGCTATGCTTTGTGTGGAGATTGAAGCTTGTCCTAATTTGACATTTATCATAAAAAAGAAAAAGAAAAAGTAAGCACCCTGGTCATCAGAAAAAATGAATGAACTACAATTTGAGTGGATGTAAGTGCTTGCCTTATAATATTGTTAATTGTACATTAAGTTACCGATCATCAAGCGCCCTGGGTTGTTTAAGAATTATTGCTTATGTAATTATTTTATTTATTATAAATATCNCCAACTCGTAACCTGCCTTCCTTTTCTACGTGTCTGGCAGATGCTTCGTCCACCTTTATTAAAGCCAGCCTCTGTCCTCTGGCATTTGGCTTCAAAAGAGCAACTTCTGGCTCCTGGCTCTGATGTCCAAAAGTCCTAGCGAAGGCCTCTTTGACCTTATCTTCCTCTACAATGGCATCCAGGTCTCGGACCTCTAATGTCACTTTTCTGTCGCTTAATTTGACAGTACCCTGTCCGGCTACCGACTTTTCAATTTGCTGTGAGAATGCAGCAGCATTCTCTACACCTTTGGCCTTAATAAGTATGTCTCCTTTCTTTGTAGTGACAATACTTAGGACTGCCACTTTAGCCTTATCGGGGTCAAAGTTCACCCTCGTAGTCTTTAGCACCGTTGCAAAGGTCTGTCCTTCAGCCATCTTCACTACTACTGTTGTTGTGGCGTCCACTTTTTACTTCTGGCTTGTTTTGTCATTCAGAGGAATTTCTTCTTGTTTGCCACTACCTGTCTTCTTTTTCTTTAAAAAAATAGTGTGCTGGAGTTTTTCAGGGCTGTCCGATGGGCTCCTGTTTCTCTTACTTCGTTCTATTTTCGTCAAGGCAGTGTTCAGGGTTCGTTTCTGTACCTGCCGTCGGAAATTATCTCGCCTTTTTTCCCTCCACTGCAGGGATTCAAATGACGACTTCCAAGCGTTGGTATACAAATCTTTATTCATAAGACAGCCTTTTCTTAGCACCTCTGCCTCTTGAAGATGCTTAAGTGCCGCTTTGAGCCCATTTTTAACAGCGTTCGCTGTGTTGCCGTACTTATCATTAATCAGTTGCAGCGTCTCTGCAATGTCATTCGTTGCTGATTGGACTTTATCAGCAACTTGCTGTCACTTAACTCTAAGCTTATCACCATCTTCTTCAAAAGAGGCAAGCTCCTCCCTTGTCTGGTTGCTGAATACTGACACGTTGCTGTCCTCGGTGTCGTTGGTGCCTATACTCGACAGGCTTCCTCTTCGTCCTTTTTCCATTAGAAAAGGCCATGGAACGTTTAACAGTCCCTGTTGGCCATGACACACGTCTTTGTGCCCCGCCCCCCCAAAATCCGTGGGGCCTGCGTCAGTCAACCAGGCTTTCAACGGATTTGAACTGCTGGCAGATTTCCTCAGAGAGGTTGTCGTCTGGGGGACTAGTTTTTCATCGACGTTTTTCATTTTGGCATCTTTTTAGTGTCGTACTGACCCACGAAGGCCAGCACTACCCTTTTTCCTAAAAATAAGTATTTGGAAAGGGTTTAAACCAGGGCAGCAGCCCTCTCTGTTACCAGAGAGAACCACTACTTGCTCGGGCCGGCCAGCAGTCGCCACTCTTCCTTAGTCCCACCCGTGGAGACTGCCCTGGCGTTGAGTAATAAGTGTAAGAATGGTGTTTTTGTGTAATGTATGTATTTGTTGGTACACAACGGTCATCTCAGCGAGACGAGCGGCAGGTGTACAGTCCCGAGACCACGCAGACAACCCAACAAAACGGGCTGGCGTAAGGCACTCAGGTGCCGCCATATAGCCTCCTCAGTGGTAGTAAGCCTAGATTAGTCAGCCCACCACGTCTTTTATGTTTATGAGGCGTACAGCCATATCAGATGTGGTTACCCAGACTTACCCGGGCCTCATCATCCGGCTTCACCCGTTGCCGGTTCCCCAACGCAAGCCCGGAAAAGGACCCGCCACACGCAGCCCAAAACAATCCGTAGGTGTCCCTGTGTTTGTTTTTAGCGAGAGTGTGTGATGCATGAATCTGAGAAAAATGTTTTTAACCGATACTTACTTCTATACTCGACGGGTGCTAGTTTTTGTTGGTCCACATCAAGCAATAGAGTACCACCCACGGAAGCAGCAAAAAGCGAAAAACAAGGAGCACAAGCAGAGCTGGCCCATGCATCCACACCGATGGAGGCATGGGGCACTAGTCCCCTGTCCACATCGCCGCAGATACGCACGCCAACGCCACACAAGCCCCCCGATCAACGCCCCTGACCACCACCACAGAGAGCCACTCCAGCTGCCCATCGTCACCTCTTATTTTAAGAGGATGCCCCTATCCGCCACCCGGGGAAGCGCCCGGTATGGAGAAACTAGCGAAAACTCCACCCGGGTAGTAGTAGTAGTAGTAGTAGTAGTAGTAGTAGTAGTAGAAGTAGTAGTAGTAGTAGTATAAGTATTAGTAGTAGTTTTTTTAGTAGTAGTAGNTAGCCTAATAATTTAATTTATTATGAAATAAGTAAGTGACAAACAAGCGACACATGTTGTGTCTGGATTGGCATTTGGCTTATTGTCATAATTATTACAAATAACTAAATCGACCAGTAAGTGACACGAGTGGTGTGGTTACATCATTTCCAATCGAAAAGATTAAATTCAATTTATTGTTTAAACTGTATACAACAGTAAACTATATACATAATATATTTTTGATGAATGAAATAATTTTGATAAAGATATTTATGAAAAAAACTTATCTAAATGCTACGGACTAATGAAAATACACGAAAAAGACTTTCCTATCTATATCATTGTCTCGATACTGAATTGTGTTTACTACACTACCTATTTATATTTTTTCAACATTTCTTTCTAATTTCTTGATCAGGAATATTCTGCCTGCAAAATCACACGTAAAAAAAAGTTATGAGTTAAAACATAAATTAAAAGATATGATCATTTTACCTCGTTACACTCTTATTAGTCAAAATGTAGTTAGTTTATTTACTTACACTAGTAGAGCCTTAATTATCAATGCAATAAAACATTTTCGAGAATTCTTGAATGGTAAAATCAATGTTTCTCTCAATGAATTTCCCACAGATGTATATTTAATTTTGAATTTAACTTTTTTCTCTTTCAACACCAAATTTTGTAAATAAGTTTTTGGCTCTCTAATGGGCAGTCCCTGTAGTGCAGTACTGTGTGATCTTGTAATGCGTTTCTTGGAATTTCATGCTTAGAGAAGTTATGTTTCAATATTTCACTGTATGTGCAGTATGTGGATGATATTTTCGTATGTGTGCCTACTAAATATATTAACTTTACTAAAAACATTTTTAATAGCTATTGTCCAAAATGACAATTTAATGTTGAGACATACAACAACAACAGCAATCATTTTTTAGATTTAAAAATCATCATTCAACAAAATAACACAGTGCTAACTAATTGGTACCAAAAACCTACACATTCAGGCCAATACTAAAATTACCTTTTCTACCATCCAATACACCATAAGATGGGTAGCCTTTACACATTAGTAGACTTTTCTATTTAATTAGCAGACACTCAATTTTAGAACAATAATTTGAAATTAATCAATACATTTTTACTAGCTAACAACTATCGTCAGAGATTTATTGATAAACTTTTAAACATAATAGTAAATACCTTAAAAAACATGAACATGATTGACTTTTGAAATAAAAACAATAATAATTATAGACTAATCTTATGATCACCGTGTATTCGAAACTTGCACGGTCTTATTAAATATTTTTGTAAGAAGCTTTACATTAGTCTTGTATACAGTTTGAACAATAAATTAAATTCGATCTTTTCGCTTAGAAAAAATGTAACTGAGCCACTCGATAAAAATAATGTTGTTTACCACGTACCATGTGCGGATTGCAACTGCTGTTATGTTGGTCGAACATCGAGAGCTGTAAAATTAAGAGTGGCAGAACATTAAAGAAACATAGAGAAAAAAGGATACATCTGTACTATGACAACAAAGCATTGAATTTACACACAATTTCAATTTGGATAAAATAAAAGTTTTAGACACAGAACAAAATTATTAAAAGCACCTGTTTCCAAAAATGTTAAATATACATTATGATAATAGCAAAAATAATAAACAACAAAATACAAAAAAATTAAAAAAATTGTTACAAGTCTCTTGCTAAATCAATTAAGACAGGGGGCTTACTTGATGTACATGATTTGAGGGCCCCTCACATTTATTGTATTAGAAAAACATAATCTCTTTACGTGCGTCTCACAAAGAACTGATTGCGATTCCCACTAGATTGTATTATATGCGTATACTATGTCATTTGTGTATGTGCAGGGTATAAAAGCAACGATACTCTGACAACGTCACGATTTTACATTCCCTTGGTAAGAGTCAGAGGTCAATTATACACTCTACTTAATTTGCGTCTATTGTATTTACCAAAATTTGTATTGTAAAGAATCATTTTATTACTTATAGAGTTTTGTACCTGATGAGGGCCGGGACATTATCAAAACGGCTGAAACGTCGTCTTGTTTTTTAATAAATACAAAATTTGACAGTACCACCATTGGACGTTATTTTAATTATTTTATTTAATGTAGACTAAGCGAGTGACAAGTAAGCACCCTGGGCAGTGTAAATTAGTGCTTGTATTGTCATTATATTTATTATAAATAATAAAAGCAACCTCTAAGCAACTTCAGTTGTCTTGGGACTAGCGCTTGTCATAATATTATATTGACTATAGATAAATGAAGCAACCAGTAACTGCCGTATATTGTGTGAGGATTGGCAATCACCTTTTAATTAAATGTATCGTAAATTAAGTAAATGACCAGCAAGCCTGATGGATTGCGTGAGGATGGGCTCTTTTCTGATTATTTTGTTTATTGTTAATTCAGTAAGTGACAAGTAAACGCCTCGAATTTCCTGGTGATTGTCTCTTGTCTTAGTATTTTATTTATTATAAATTTAAAATGCGACAAGAAAGTGCCTTGGGTTGTGTGGAGATAAGCGCTTTTCTTATTATTTTGTTTGTCATCAATAATCAAAGTAACTTGTAAAAAATACGGGTTGTGTAAAATTTTGCACTTGTCTTATTATTATATTTATCATAAATAATTAAAACCATGCCTAAGCGTCACGAAGTGTCTGGGTATTAGAGCTTGGCGTTTTGTTCTATTAATTATAAATAATTAAAGCGACTAGGAAGCGACACAGTTGTGTTAGAATTGGCCAATATCCTTATATAATATTCATTACAAATTAATAAAGCAACCTGTAAGCCCCACGAGTTGTCTGGGCATAAGCGCTGGTGGTATTATTCTATTTATCATAAATAATTGTAGCAAACCGTAAGCGCTAAGGCTTGTGTGGAGATTGCCTCATGGACTATTTTTTTTATTAATTGCAGCATAAGTCAGTGACCAGTAAGCGCCCCGGGTCGTGTAGGAAATTACGCTCTTCTAAATATTAGATTAATTTTAAACAATTGTAGCAACTAGTAAGTTCCCTAAGTTGTGTGGTGACTGGCGATAGTCTTTTTATTTTATTTATTGTTAATTACATAAGAGACCAGTAAGCACCCTGAGTTGCCAGCTGATTGTTGATTGCCTTATTGATTCATTTGTTGTAAGATAAGTAAGCGACCAGTGAGCTTCCAACGTTGTGTAGGGATTAACGCTTGTCTTATTGTATTTAACATAAATAATTAAAGTGACTAATAAGCGCTCACAGTTGCCTGGTAATTATCACTTGCCTTATTGTTTTATTTATTGTAAATTAGGTAAGTGACAAGTGCGTGCCCTGGGTTGTGTGAAAATTCGTGTTTGGCTTATTATTATATTGTTTATGAATAGTTGAAGCAATCAGTAAGCAACATGGGTTTGGCGGAAATTGGCGCTTAGGGTATTTTCTCTATTTATTATAGATAGCTTAAACAACTAGTAAACTACGAGTTCTGTGGAAATTTGTGCTTGTAATATTATTATATTTATCATAAATAATTAAAGCGACAAGTGGGTGACACCAGTTGTGTTAAAATTTGTGCTAGCTTTACTTATATATTTATAGTGAATAATTAAAACGACAAGTTAGAGCCCTAAATTGCCTAGTTACTGTCGCATTCCTTATACATTTATTTATTGTACATAGAGTAGGCGACAAGTTAACGCCCTGCGTGGTGAAGATAATTGCACTTATTTTATTGTTGGATAAATCATATATAAATCAAGCAACCACTAAGTGCCTTAAATTGCCTCATGACTGTCGCTAGCCTAATAATTTAATTTATTATGAAATAAGTAAGTGACAAACAAGCGACACATGTTGTGTCTGGATTGGCATTTGGCTTATTGTCATAATTATTACAAATAACTAAATCGACCAGTAAGTGACACGAGTGGTGTGAAAGTCAGTGCTTGCCTTATTATTACACGTATAATAAATAATTAAAGTGCGAGCAAGTGCCCGGGTTGCCTAGTTACTGTCGCATGCCTTATTTGCTCATTAACTGAGAATCAAGTAATCGACAAGTTAATGCCCTGGGTTGTGTAGGGAGTGACGCTTGTCTTATCATTATGATTATTTTGTATAAATGAAGCAACCAATAAGCTACACAGGTTGTGTGGAGATTAGGGATTGCCTTATTATTTTAGTTATCGTAAGCTAAGGAAGAGACGAATAAGCGTTCTAAGTTGTATTGTAAGTGTCGCATGCCTTATTATTTTATTATTTGTAATCTTAGTAAGCGCTATAAGTTAGGGCCTTTAATTTCCTGGTAACTGTTAAATGCCTAATTATTTAATCTATTATCAGTTAAGTGAGTGACCAGTAAGCGCCCTAAATTGTGTGAGAATTGGCACTTGTCTTATTATTATATTTATGATAATTAATTAAAACAACCGGTAAGCTTCTCGAGTTGCCTGAAGATTGTTGATTGCCTTTTTATTTGCTTTGTTTTAAATTAAGGAAGTGACAAGTTAGTGACCTGAGTTGTATGGAGATTGGTTCTAGCCTTATTTTATTATTTATTGTGAATTAAGTAAGCCACCAGTAAGCGCCCCGAGTTGCCTGGTGATTGTCGCTTGCCTTATTATTTTACTTATTGTAGACTTAATAAGTGACCGGTAAGGACCCTGAGTTGTGTGGGTTTGGCACTAGGCTCATTATTATATTTTGTGTGATAAGTTGAGCTGACCAGTAAGTGATATTTGGTGTGTGTGGAAATAATTACATTCATCATAAATAGCTTTAACAATCAGTAAGCCACACGAGTTGTGTGGAAATGGGTGCTTGCCTTATTATTACATTATTAATAAATAATTAAAGAGTCAAGTAAGCGCCTCAAATTGCCTGGTTACTGTCGCTTGCCTTATTATTTTATAAATGATTGATTAAGTAAGTGACTAGTATATGCTTTAGGTTGTGTAGGAAGTGGCGCTTGTCTTAGCTTTGTATTTACCATGTATAATTAAAGCGACCACTCTAAGTCACTTGGTAATTCTT
>NW_019380509.1:47886-67386 GCF_000648655.2 Copidosoma floridanum
TTTTTTTTTTTTTTTTTTTTTTTTTTTTTTTTTTTTTTTTTTTTTTTAAGTAAATTACGTTAACAACAAGTCCGGGCCCCAGGTTATGTAGAAATTGGTGCTTGTCTCAGAATTATATGAGTCATAAATATTAAAAGTGACCAGTAAGTGACACTGGTTGTGCAGAAATAGGCTCTTTTTTTTTCTTTCATTTACGAAAAATCAGGTAAGTGATGAGTGAGCGCTTCGAATTGCCTAGTGACTGTTTCTTGCCTTATTATTTTATTAGTTGTAGAGTTAGAAAGCTACAAGTAAGAGCCATGGGTTGTGTAGAGATGAGCGCTTTTCTTATTATTATAATTATCATAAATAATTAAAGCAACCTGTGAGAAACACGGGTTCCGTTTGAATTGGTGCTTGCCTTAATACATTATTTATCATAAATAATTACAGCAACCCGTGAGCGCCCCAAGTCGTCTGGGGATGAGTGCTTGTCATATTATTTTATTTATCATAAATAATTCAAGTGACCAGTAAGTGCTACAGGTTGTGTGGGAATCGGCTCAGGTCTCTTTTCTTTATGTATTGCAAAATGGCTTTTTCCTGATTATTATAATAAGTTTAAATACTTAAAGCGATCCGTAAATGCCCTGGGTTGTGTGGTGATTGTCTTTTTATTTCATTTATTGTAAATTAAGTTAGAGATAAGAAAGAGCCCCGGGTTTTGTAGAGATTGGCACTTTCCTAATTATTATACTTACTATAAATAGTAAAAGTGACCAGTAACTACCACTATTTGCGGAAAAATTGGCGCTTTTTTATTATCTTATTTATAGTAAATAATTGAAGCAACCGGTAAGCGTTACGAATTGTGTGGAGATCGGCGCTTGTCTTATTATTCTATTTATTATTAATGACGAAAGCAAGTAGAAAGCGACATGGGTGAAGTAGGAAATAGCGATTGCCTTGCTATTGTATGTATTGTAAATCAAGTAAGTAACCATTAAGTACCCAAAGTTGCCTCGTGAGTGTCACTCGCCTTATGACTTAATTTTATGTAAGAAAAGTAAGTGATCAGTAAGTGCTCTAAATTGCCTGGTGATCTTTGTTTGCCTTATTATTTTATTTATTGTGAAATAAAAAAGCGACGAGTAAGTGCTCTGAGTTGCCTGGTGATTTTCACTTGCTTTTTTATTTAATTCATTATTAGTAAAGAAAGTGATAAGTAAACGCCCTGTGTTTAGTAAAAATAAGCACAAGTCCTGCTATTATAGTTCGTATAAATAATCAAAGTCACTTATAAGCGACATGGCATGTGTAGAGATTGGCGCTTGCATTATAATTTTATTTATTGGACATTAAGTGAGTAACTAGTAGAAGCTCTGGGTTGACTGGTGAATTACGTTTGCCTTATTATATTATTTATTGATTGTAAATTAAGTAAGCGACAAGTAAACACTCTCTGTTTTATGGGGTATGGAATTTGTCTAGCTATAATATTCATTATAAATAATTAAGGTGACCATTGAGCTTTTTAAGTTGCTTGTTAATTGCCATATGCCTTATGATTCTAATTATTAGATTAAGTAACCAAATAGTAAGCGACCTGTGTTATGTAGAAGTTGGTGATTGTCTTATTGTTGTACTTATTTTTAATAATTAAAGCGTCCACTAAGCAACACAGGTTATGAGAAAGGTGACACTTGCCTCATTATTTTACTTAGTGTAAATTAATAAAGCGATCATTAGGCGCCCCAAGTTGCATTGTGTTTTTTACTTGCCTTAATATTTTATTTATTGTAAATTAAGTAAACGATAAGTAAGCTCCCCAGGTAACGTAGAGATTGTCACTTGTCTTATTTTTATTGCTATATTAATCATAAATGATTAAGGCCACCAGTAAGTGACATGGGTTGTCTTTTAATTTGTGCTTGCTTTATTATTCTACTTATTGGAAATAAAGTAAGTTACAAGTTAGGGCCCCAAGTAACCTTGTGATTGTTGCTTGCCTTATCATTTTATTTATTGTAAGTTAAGTAAGCAATACGTGATCGCCCAGGGTCGTGTAGTAATTGGCGCTTGGCTCATTAGTATATTTGTCATTAATAATTAAAACAAGCAGTGAGCAACACGTATTGTAAGGGGATGTGGGCTTGCTTGATTATTTTATTTATTGTAAATTAAGAAAGCAATAACTAAGCACCCTGTATTTTTTGTGAAAAAAGTAACTGACAAGTAAGGGCCCTGGGTTAAGTAGATGTTGGCCCTAGTCTTGGTAAAATATTTATCATAAATAATCAAAACGTCGAATAATTGACACGGTTTTGTAGAAATTGTTGCTTGCTGAATCATCTTATTCATCATCAATTAAGTGAATGATCAGTAAGCGCTTTTACTTGACTGGTGATTATTGCTTGCTTTGTTATTTTATTCATTGTGAATTAAATAAGTGACAAGTATGCGCCCTGCGTTGGGTGGAAATTAGTATCTGTCTTATTTTTTTAAACATTGTGATTAATACACGACCAGTAAGTACCACGTGTTATGTGGGAATTCAAACTTGTCTTATTATTATGTTTATCATTAATAATTAAAGCGGCCAGTAAGCGATATGGGTTGTACAGCAATTGATGCTTATCTTATAATTTTGTTTATTATTATTAGAGTAAGTAAGTAGTATGCAAACTGAGTTGCCTTGTAATTGTTGCTTGCGTGATTATTGTATGAATTATGAATTGAGTATCCAGTAAGCAACACATGTTGTGTGGGAACTGGCGCATTCGTTATTATTTTAATTGTAGCAAATAAAAAAAAAAACCATTAGATGCCCTACTTTACCAAGTAATGGTCACTTGCCTTATTATTTTTTTTCGTGACATGTAAGCGCTTCGAGTTGCTTCTTGATTGTCACCTGCTTTATCATATTTTTCACTGTAAAAGAAGTAAGCAACCATTACTTGCCCCAAATAGTCTGGTAATTATTATGAGCCTTATTATTTTATTCTCGGTAAATTAAGTAAGTGACATGTAAGGGCCCTAGGTTAAGTAGATTCCAGCCCTTATCTTAGTAATGCAATTATAATAAACAATCGAAAAGTTAAATAATCGATACGGTTTTTGTAGTAATTGTTACTTGCCGTATTATTTTATTCATCATCAATTAAGGAAATGATCAGTAAGCTCTTTCAGTTGCCTAGTATTGATTGCTTGCCTTATTATTCTACTTATCGTTAATTATATGAGACAAGTTTGCACCCTAGGTAATGTGAAAATAAGTGATTTTCTCACTAATGGAGAGTAAGCAAACAGTAAGCACCCCGAGTTGCCTTGAGATTGTTGCTTGCCTGATTATTCTATAATTCATAAATACAGTAAGTGGCCAGTCAGCAATACGAGTTGTGATGGTATTGATGCTTGCCCTATTATTTTGGTTATTGTAAATGAATCAAGCGACTGGTAAGTATCCTCAAATGTGTGGGTATGAGCGCTTGTCTTTGTATGTATTGCTTGTAAATTAAGTAAATGACTAGTCAGCACTTCGAGTTGCCTAGTAATTGTCGCTTGCCTTAGTATTTCTTATATTGTTAAATAAGTAAGAGACTAATTAGTGCTACAAGTTGCCTGGTAATGCTTGCTTGCTTGATTGTTATATTTATTGCGAAATATGTAAGCAAATAGTAAGCGCTTTTAGTTGCCTCATAATTCTTGCTTGCCTTTTTTTGTTATTCAAGTAAGCGACAAGTTAGCGCTCCAAGTTGCCTCTTGATTGTTGCTTGCTTTATTAAATTTTTCATTGTAAAATATCAAAGTAATCAGTAATTTCTTCGAGTTTCCTGATAATAATTGCGAGTCTGATTATTTTGATTATTGTAAATTAAGAAAGCAACATGTAAGCGCATTGGGTTGTGTGGGGATGGGCGCTGGTCTTATTATTTTAATCATCATAAATATTTAAATTGACGAGTAAGTGACGTGGATTAACTAGAGATAAGGGCTTGCGTTATTATTTAAGCTATTACAAATAAAGAAAGCGATTAAAAAGCACCCTGAACTGCCTAGTAATTGTTGATTGCCTTATTATTCTATTCATTGTAAATTAAGTAAGCGACAAGTAAGTGTCTCAGTTTGTGTGAAGATTTGCGCTTGTCTTATTGTTCGATTTATTGTAAATTAGGTAAGTGACCAATAAGCGCCTCAAGTTACCTTGTAATTGTCGCTTTACTTATTATTTTATTTACTGTGAAAGAAGTAAGTGACCAATAAGCGCTTCAAGTTACCTCGGGATTATCATCTGCCTTGTTATTTTATTAATCGTAAAATAAGTAAGCAACCAGCAAGGTCTTCGAGTTTTCCAGTGACAGTCGCGTGCCTGACTATCTTATTTATTGCCAATCGAGTAACTGACAAGTAAGGGCCATGGGTAGAATGAAATTTCACGATAGTTTTACTACCCTATTCATTATAAATGTATGAAGTGACTAAAAAGCGACAAAGGTCGTGTGAAGATTGGCACATGCTGTATCATTTTATCTATTGGAAATGACGTGAGTGACCAATAAGCACTTCTAACTGCTGGGTGATTGTTGCTTGCATTATTTATTTATTGATTGCCAATTAAGTAAGCGTCAAGTAAGTGCTCTGGGTAAAATTAATTTTTTTTTTATGTATTGTGTTAAGGTGCATGTTGAAAGGTTTTCTTTTTATTTAACGAGTTAATGTGTTTGATGACATAAAGAATCAGAGCAGACCACAGGTTAAAATAAAACATAAGTTTAAAGTAATTTATTATGAAGTATAGAAGTACATTGCTGCTATATACAAAGTACAAACTTGATGTAACTTGTATGTATACGCTTTAACAACTTGTGAATCGAACAGAAAAAAAAACTTCACACGCTTATCCAATGTTTATAATATCTTTAGGAATTATTTCGATCAGTTTCAGAATCCTCTATATGCATTTGGAGGAGGGCTACGATAGGGTTGTTGGGTGCTTCAGTCGCTCAGTTAACGTTATTTTGGTATTTTATTTCTAGGACTCTTTTCGGCTTTCAGTATATCACAGGCCTTTTTGCCCTAATCGTACGGTGTACGAGTCTTTCGTGCGGGACCCTTGCAAAGTTCCTCTCAGATGACTTGGTCATCCATCCTACTGGGGACTATTTACAGGGCACAGCGATTATCTTTAATACACCCCAGCTATTATATACTTTTAATGGAAGGATCTTTTTCCAATAAACGATCTAACAAGCTGTACCGACCTTTTGATAACTGACAGTGACTTTACCCGATGAGCTGGCCAGGTGTTGGCTTTTCCTTCGAAAATTAAGTCTGTGGGATTCAGACATCCCTAGAAAAAATCGACTATTTACCTTAACAATCAGATAAGTAGTTTTTTGACATCCTGGGTTCTCATCCCGTCGAAAAAGACGGAGAAAAAAATCTCGATAATTTTCGACGGCACTCGAACCCACAACTCCTAAAGTATTTCTGGCTAGGAGGCAAGCACACTAACCACTAAATCATCAAAGCTCAAAAAATTTTAGTGCTACTGTTTACTTTTTTAAATTAATATTAAATTTTTAAATAATAATACTGCCACGCGCTGACAAAAATATAAATGGCATGCCTTATTTGAGAAACGTTAAATGTATAGTTCAACTAGGTACTCAAGTATTATTTTGTGATAAATGCGTATACATCCTTATAGCATACTTTTTATACTTTAATTATTAATAATTTATAATTTTCTCTTCTAGGATATTGTCATTTACAGTTACNTATTGTGTGAAGATTTTTTTTTTTTATTTTTAATTAAGTAAGCAAAAAGTAAGTGACGTGAGTTATTTGGTGATTGTCGCTTGCATTATTATTCCATTTATTGTTAATTCAGTAAGCAACAAGTAAGCTTCTTGGGTCTTGTGTGGCTTGGTGCTTGTTTTATTATCATATTTATTATTAACATCTAGAGTGACCAGTAAATAACATATCTTGCTGGTAATTGTCCCTTTTCTAATTATCTTTTATATATGTAATTTAGCAGGCAGAAAGTTAGTGCCCATAGTTGCCTGGTGATTGTCGATTGCCTTTTTATTTCATTTATTGTTAATTAAGTAAGTGACAAGTAAGCCATTCGGGTTGTGTGTCAATGGGCGCTTGTTTTATCATCATATTTATTTTTTATAATCAAAGTGACCAGTAATCGACATGGGTTGTATGGGGACTGGCCCATGACTTTTTTTTATTTAATCTAAATTACGTAACTGACGAGTAAGGCCCTTGATTAGGTTGGGTTTTGTGCTAGTCTTGTTAATATATCTATCATAAAAATTCGAAGCAACTTATAGATAGCAAGGGTTGTATGGGGATTGGCATGTGCCGTAATTTATTTTATTTATTAGTATTCAAGTAAGCAACCAGTAAGCGCTTGAACTCGCCTGGTATTTATTGCTTGCTTTATTATTATATTTGTCGTGATTTAAGTAAGCGATTAGTAAGCACCCTGACTTAACTAGAATTTGGCCCTAGTCTTAGTGGTGTATATTTATCATAAATTATTATAGTGTTAAATAATTGACAGTAGTTTTGTAGGAACTGTTACTTGTCGTATTAAATTTTTCATCATGAAAAACGAACATGATCAGTAAGCACATTATTTTGCCTGGTACTTATTGCTTGCCTTATTATTTTATTCATTGCAGATTAAATAAGTGATAATTTACCCTTAAGGTTTGTGTAATAATAAATGATTGTCTTGTGTTTATATTCTTAAATATTTATTTAAGCAACCAATAAGTGCCACATATTGTGTGAAGATTGAAACTTGTCGCATTATTATGTTTATTATCAATATTTCAAGTGACTAGTAATCGATATGGGTTGTACGGAGATTGACGCGTACTTTTTTATTTTATTCATGGCAAATAGAAAAAGTGAGCAGTAAGTGCCCCTGTTTGTCTAGTTATTTTGACTTGCCTTATTATTCTATTCATTGTGAAGTAAGTGACAAGTGCCCTAGGTTGTGTGAGGATTAGCGCATGTATTATTATTTTATTCATTGTAAATTATGTAAGTGACCAGTAAGTTCGCTAAAAATGCCTAGTTATTGTCGCCTCTATATTATTTTGTTGATTGTAAAAAAAGTAAGTGACGAGTAAGCTCTTTGAGTTGCCTGAAGATTGACGCTTGCCTTAATATTTTTTTACAGTTTATTAGGTAAGTGACAAGTAAGCGCCCCAAGTTGCCTCGTAATTGTTGCTTGCCTTATTAATTTATTTATTATAGATTAAGTGATTGACCAGTAAACACTTTAAGTAACCTCGTAATAATCACTTGCCTTATTATTTTATTAATTGTAAATTAGGTAACTTACAAGTAAGTGCCCTGCTTCAAGTTGGATTTCACGCTTGTCTTATTGTTATGTTTGTCATAAACATTAAACTCGACTAATAAGGGGCAAGGGTTGGGTGGGGATTAGCACATGCCGTATTATTTTATTTTTTGGAAATTAAGTATAAGACCAGAAAGCACTTTGATCTGCCTGGTGATTGTCACTTATGTTATTTTTTTATTCATTGTAAATTAAGACAGTGGCAAGTAAGCACCCTGCGATAAGTGTATTTTGGTCGTAGTCTTAGTAATATATGTTTTATGAATAATTATAACATTAATTAATTAACTCGGCATTTGTAGGAATGTTTACTTGCCGTATTATTTTATTTATTATTAATTAGGTAAATAACTAGTAAGTGCTCCAACTTACCTGGTGTTTATTGCTTGCCTTATTATTCTATTTATTGTAAATTAAATAAGTGACAAGTATGCGCCCTGGGTTATGTAGGACGTAGTAATTGTCTCATTTATCTCTACATTATTATTTATTTAAGGGATCAGCAAGCACAACGTGTTAAGTAAATATTGCTGTTTGTCTCATTATTATGCTTATTATTAACAATTTAAGAAGCCAGTGAGCGATATGGATCTTACGCTGATTGGCGCTTGTCTTATTATTTTATTTATTATTATTTAAGGAAGCAAACAGTAAGCACCCTGAGTTTTCGAGTAATTGTTGCTTGCCTGATAGTTTTATGAAATATAGAAAAAGTTAACGATTAGTAAGTGACACGGGTAGTGTGAATTTAGATGCTTGCAGTATTATTTTATTTATTATTAATTGAGCACGCGACCAGTAAGCACTCCAAGTTGTGTGAGTATTTGCGCTTCTCTTTTCATTTATTAACTGTGAAATTAGTAAGAGACTAGTAAGGACCCCAAGCTTCCTAGTGATTATCGCTTGCTTTATTAATATTTTTATAGTATAATAAGTACGTGGATAGAGAGTGCCCTGAGATGCCTAATAATCGTCGCTTGTCTAATTTTATTTTTTATTGTTATTGAAGTAAGCGACAAATAAGTGCTTTAAGTTGTCTCTCGATTGTTGCTTGCGTTATTATATTTTTTAGTGTGAAATAAAAAAGCGACCAGTAAACACCCTGAGTTCTCTGGTGATTGACACTTGTCTTATTATCTTTTTTATTAGTAATTTAGTTATCGGCAAGTTAGCACCCTTAGCTGCCTGGTGATTGTCACTTGCTTTTATACTTTATTTGTTCCTAATTAAGTAAGTAACAAGCAACTGCCCCTAGATGTCTGGTGATTGTTGCTTGCATTATTATTCCACTTATTGTTAACTAAATAAGCGATAAGTAAGCTACCTGGGTCGTGTGCGGATTGGCGCTTCTTTTATTACCATATTTTTTATTAACAATTAGAACAACCAGTAAACGACAAAACTTGCCTGGTAATTATCACTTGCCTTATTATCTATTTCATCAATTATTAGAAAGGTGGCAAATTAGTCTCCTCAGTGGCCTCGTAATTGTCGCTTGCCTTTTCATGTTATTTTTTGTTAATTAAGTAAGCGACAAGTAAGTGCCTCGAGTTGTCTCGTAGTTGTCGCTTGCATTATTATTCCATATATTGGTAAATAAGTAAGCGGCAAGGAAGCCTCCCAGGTTGTGTGCAGTTTGGCAATTGTTTGATTATTATATTAATTATTTTTAATTAAGGTGACCAGTAAACGACATGGGTTGAGTGGAGATTGGCATATGCTGTTATTTATTTCATTTATTGGAATTTTAGTGAGCAACCAGTAAGCACTTTAACTAGCCAGGTATTTATTGCTTGCCTTATTATTATTTTTTATGTGATTTTAGTAAGCGATAAGTAAGTGCCCTAAGTTAAGTGAAGTTCGGCCCTAGTCTTAGTAATATATTGATCATAAATACTCAAAGTGTCAAACACTTGACAGTAGTTTTGTAGGAACTGTTACGTGCCGTATTATTTTATTTATCACAACTCAGGTACATGACTAGTAAGCACATCATTTTTCCTGGTATTTATTGCTTGCCTTATTATTTCATTTACTGTTAATTTAATACGTGACAAGTCTGCCTTCTGGTTTGTGTGGGAATAAGTGATTGTCTTACGTTAACGTACATTAAAATTAATTTAAGTGAATAATAAGCACCACGTGTTGTATAAAGATTGTAATTTATCGGATTATTATGTTTATTATTGATAATTTAAGTGACTGGTAATTGATAAAGGTTGTACGGGTGTTGGCGCTTTCCTTATAATTTTATTTTTGTCAAATAACGAAAGTAACAAGTAAGTGCCCCAGGTTGTGTGGGGATTGTTACTTGCCTTTTTTTTTTTTTTTCATTGGTCATTAAGTAAGCGACATGTAAGCTCTCCAAGTTGCCTCGTGACTGCCGCTAGCCTTATCGTTTTTTTTATTGTAAGATGAAAAAGCGACTTGTTAGTGCCCCAAGTTGACTGAAAATTGTTGCGAGCCTCATTATTTCATTTATTGTCAATTAATGCAGCGACATGTGAGTGTCCTGGGTCTTATTGTAAATTAAGTAAGCGATAAGTAAGAGCCCCAGGTTGTGTGAGGATTGGCGCTTGTCTCATAATTTTCTTCATTGTACATTGTAATTTTCTTAATTGTGCCATGAAGTTTCGCTCTCTTTGTGCAACAATCACTTTTAAGAATAAACTTCTAAGACCACCAATTGTTAGCTTACGAGCGTGTGGACGGTCAGCCAATTACGTAAGGCTGAGAGAGCCAGAAGAAGGCTAGCAGCGTCTAGCCAGGCAATCCGCCTCTGTTGCTCTCTCGAATAGGCAGCTAATGCTGTAGCTTTTTTTAAAAAAAAATTCTAGAGAATGACTTCTTTATAGCCGCAAACACCATCCAAATGTTCAAGAAAAACTAAGTTAATTCACGTAATCCAATATTAATTATTTTGGTTCTCTCTTTGTTCATGAGAATACCTTTTTTACTTTCTCTCAGTGTACATTTATTGATTTTACTGATGTTCATTCAAATATACTGCAGTCAAGTTACAGTGCAAATAGAATATTGTTATTTTCCAATATTAGATGTTCCTTCTCCTTCCTTAGAGAATCCCAGGACCAAGACGGCTCAACCCTATCTCACTAGATTATACAGTCCACTCTAAGCCTTAGGTCAGCATTAGGTCCTTCAAGCTGGAGCTCAGCCTTGGGAAAGGAAGTGAGAGGAGCATAAGGCATTGGTGATTAGATACGTGAGCTCCATCTTGCCACGTTAAACATAGCTTAGGCAGATATATTGGGCCTTTGTGCGTCTCTACGAAGACATAGAAGAGAAGAGAGAGAGAAAGAAAGATGAACCAGAGGCGGACGCGCGCTGCGCATATGTGCAGCACGTAACACTCTTTCTCTCTGTCTCTGTCTGTTTGTCAGCTCAGACTGTATCCAGCAACTATGCTAAGCAGCAAAAGCTTTTCTAGTAGACGCATAAATAGTTGCACATTTTCTCTTTGTACTTTAAGTAGAGACCTTCTTTCTAGTTAAACTTATACAATTTCTCTATTCTTTGAATAACCTTCTGCTCTCCACTACAGTGAAGTTACTGGTATTCCTGGATACCAAAGGACCTAGTGGTCGTGGATCCCTAGTACTTGGAACCCTCAACAAGGCTCTACACCTGCTGCATGTTATCGACGAGCTTACTGCTGATATAGCTGCAGGTTGCCCGCTGCGCTTGCTGCTCCAGGACATTCAGGACATTGAAGTGGTCACTGCTGGTATAGCTGTGAGGCTCTTAGCGCTCTCCACCATCGCAAATACGATTTGGAGGTTAGGAACGCCTTCCTTTTTTAGTATTTATAACCAACTTCAGGTTAACCTTACTTTGGAGATTTACTCGTTATTGAGTTTCTTCAAACAATTGCATTGTATATTTAAGATACAAATGCTGTTAAGAAAATTAATTATAAGAATTTAACGTTTAATTTGAAGTTGCTTAGACATTAAAGCTACATTTATTAGCAAAATTTAATCAGAAAATACGCGATTTTAAACCCTAGTTACAGTCCAGGAGAGTTATACACATGATTATGGAAAATTGAATTTTGGTTTATTAAGAGAATTGTTTTTGAATCTATGGTTTTCTTAGTTGTTAGTATCTCTATTAAATAATAGTTCTTGTGTAACAATGGATAGTTATCGTTTCAAACAATTTTCTGTTTTTGATAAGATTAGTCATGCTTTTGAAAATTTCAAAAAATTGGGTAGTTCAAGAATGACTCGAGGTCAAGCTTATTCTAGGAAAACACAATTTAAGCGGAACTTTAAAGTCTTTCAAAAAACTCATGAAATCATATTAACCTCAGAGGTGGTAGATCTTATCAATTTGTATTTCACTTCAAAGTTAATAGATTTAGTGGAAGATCAATATTACTCTTAGTTAGGTGAATTTGAGAACCACCTTCACAGTCTGTTTGCTATTGAAAGAGAGAACACACCTTTTAATTTGGATCTAATTTTTAGTAACATAGGTTATAATTCTTTACCTTAGTTAGACATAGCTAAGTTCGATAGTCGCTACTCAAATTGGAAAAGTCTTAGAGATATGTATAGAGCGTTGGTCCATAGAAAAGAGCACCTTGCTGCTATTGTTAAGTTCCATTATCTTAGAACTCATGTGATAGCTGAAGCAGACGATCTTGTAAAGAATATCTCATTAACAGAAGCTAATTATACAAAAGCCTGGGATACGTTAGTTAACTTTTACGATAGTTGGCGCTGATTAGTGAGTAACAACACTAATCAATTGATGAATAGTGCTCCCATGAAAGCTGAGACATTTTTGGAAGTAAAGAGACTAAGCAAAAAAATATTTGGTCCAATCGATGCTTTAGCAGCTTTAGGTGGATACTTAGAAAATGGTAATGTTATAATTTCACTGACAGTAAATAAAATTTAACCTTCCTACAAAAAAAAATTGGCAAAGACATTTAGGTTACTTAAATGATCCTCCTACTCTAGACCAGTTGAGAGCCTTTCTCAACACTCAAGTCATTACGTTAGAATCATTTCAAGAAAAACCTGCTGAAATTAATGTTAAGCAAGAGAAAAGTTCTTAACTCTCATCAAGTCTCTGAGTCAAGTAGTCAGAGTTTTGAATGCCCTTGTTGCAACGATAGTCACTCTTTATATAACTGCAAGAGTTTTCTAACAAAACCCCGAAAAGAGAGAAAGTCTGTAGTTCTTAAAAGTTAACTTTATTTCAACTGTCTGGGTAAACTTAAGATCAAGGATTGCAAATCTGATAAGACTTACAGTCACTCCAAAAGGAAACACCGTAACTTATTACACTATGATACTAGTGTTCAAGGTGATCTACAAAAAACTCAGAAGCATGATGAAACCAAGTTCGTTAATAGTTCAGTTTCTCTTTCAGCTTCTAGTCATAATACTTTGGTGGTTAAATTGGTTAAATCTGATTCGTTGGGTACTTCGCTACCTACTGCTTAGGTAAAAGTTGTCTCCAGTATTGGCACCAGTTACCTAGTGCATTGGTTAATCAGTGTTCTCAATGTTCTGTCATTACCCATTACCCATATTACAGCTTTAGTTCTTCCTAAAGTGTCTTCACAGTAACCTCCGGAAAGTTATTCCGCAATAGATCTAGTCAACCTCCAAGACTAACAACTAGCTGCTTCTTATTTTCTGGGTCAAAGAAAAATTGAGCTTCTGTTAGATTGATCTGTTCACGCTCAAATAATCAAAGACGAAGTTAAGAGGTCTAGCCTAGAACGGCCCATCGCCACTTTTAGCTCCTTAGGTTGGATAGTGTCAGGACCTATTAATTGTAAGTTTCTAAACATAAATCGGACGATTGTAAATTCCATTGAATACGTTGAAAATCCCTCTGTCAAAATCTTGTTGAAACGGTTTTGGGAACTTGAGGAACGTATTAAGGTTGGATGTACTCCAACACCAGCGGAAGTTGAGTTCGAAAAGAAATTCCTCGCACCTTGAAAACAAGACCAGGAAGGTTGATATATCGTTATGTTACCTTTAAAAAATAGCGAGCTCATGGACAGTTTAAAATTCGGTTGTTCTTAGGTGGCTCATTATATGTTTCAGTCTATGGAAAGAAAGTTTCAAAAGAATCATAATCTACAGTCTGATTATTGTAAGTTTTCGAAAAAATATTTAGACTTGGGTCACATGGAGCTTAATTGTGAGGAAGAAGCAAAGTATTTTTTATTTTATTTCACCGTTTTTAGAAATGAAAGTTCGACTAGGAAGTTTAGAGTAGTTTTCAATGGTTCATGCATGGTTAACCCTAGTGAATCATTGAATCATTTTCTTCACATTGGATCCAACTTATTGTGTAATCTCTTTGAGTTAGTTATGCGGTAGCGTTATTATTTTCATGTCTTCATAGCTGACATAGAGAAAATGTTGAGGCAAATAAAAGTTGATGTCCCTAATAAGGTTTTTCAGTCGATTCTCTGGCATTTCCACCCATCGCAAGATATCTGAGTTTACAAACTCACTACAGTGACTTATGGTTTAGCTTGTTCTCCTTACCTTGTCTGTAGGGTGATCAAACTGTTAGCCAACAATTATCGAGATTAATATCCTAAGGGAGCTAACGTTCTTGATTTAGAAATTCATATGGATGACGTCTTGTCAGGAAAGCACAGTGTGAATGAAGCTAAAGTGACACTAGATAAGTTGAATTGTATAACATAATTTGGAAAAATTCCTTTGAGAAAGTGGTCATCCAGTAGTCCCGACTTATTTAAAGACTTGCTAACTTCATTTTTTTTAAATCGTCCTGTAGACTTAAGAGACAATAAATAAATAACCTTAGTAGTAGGACAGATTTGGGATCCTCATGCAGATAAATTGTGTTTTAAGATAAATAGCTATGAACCAGATATCTCACACATAGAATTAAAGCTTCTTTCTAAAATCTCAAAGATATACGACCCTCTAGGTTGATCATCACCTACTATTATCGCTGTTAAGATGCTTATGCAGTCGTTGTGGTTATATAAATAAGGTTGGGATAAAGGACTTCCAAGAAGTATAGTACTCACTTGGAATAAATGACTAAAGAATCTTCCAAATTTAAAAGAGTTTAAAATTTCTCGTTCAAATGGATACGCTTCTGATCACGATGTTGTTAAAAAATTTATGGGTTTTTCAATGCTTTTATGTCAGCCGATGCCACAGTTTTTATTAAAAACTGATTAAATCAGGAAAAATGTCTGTTAGTCTTTTAGTTGCCAAAACTAAAGTGGCTCCACTCAAAGAATTTAGTATCCTGAGACTGGAGTTGTGTGCTGCTCATCTGTTGGCTAAGGTTGTTCACCATTACATAGAAAATTATGCGCTTAGTTTTTCAAAAGATAATTTACATCTTTGGACTAATTCAAATAATATGTTACATTGGTTACATCTTTTACTTAGTAAATGGTGTACTTTCGTGGCCAACAGATGTTCAGAGATTCACACTTTGGTTCCAAGCGCGGAATGGCATTACATGAAAACCAATTATAACCCAGCTGGTGTTGCTTCTCGTGGCATACTTCCAAGTCAGTTACTGCAACAAGATAGTTGGTTACATGGCCCTACATTTCTCTATCAATAGAACAAAGAATATCCTGTGTTTACTATCAAATAAATTTCTTCTGAAGTTAGCCGTTTGGAATCCCAAGAAGCTTTGAAAAAGGATGAGACGGAATGTTCAAAACCTTGGATACTATACTATCGTTGTTCTTTACTTGATAGGTTACTCTACATACCAGCTTACTGCTTAAGGTTCACTTTTAGGTGTCGTTTAAGAGTACTTAGGAGAAAAAAACAAAGTGATATTAAATTTTTGGTAACAGTGAAAATTAGATGGATTTTAAACTTAAGTTTTCTGCTAAATAAATTAGACTTGATACTCACCAATACTGAGATAGAAAATGCGTTACTATTTTGGATTTTTGTACATCAACAAATAAATTCATTTTAAGTCTGAGATAGCAATACTTAGAAAAAATGAAGGAAAGTTTCTGAAAGATCAGATTTTCTTGCCTTCTCCAAGTATTATCTTTAGATTTAAACCTTTTCTTAAAGAGAAATTGCTAAGACTAGGGGGTCTATTAAAAATTTGTTTACTTGACGAAGATTGTAATCACCCTTTACTTTTACCACCTGATGATTACTTCGTTAAATTTTTGACTTCTTAAACATATTCTGCCACGTTACACGGAGGGGCTCAAGTTAACTTGATCACGTTGCGGCGGAGGTTTTAAATTTTGAGAGGTCGTCAAGTAGTTCGTTCAATAATCAGAAATTGCATAAAATGCAAACGATAATCTTCCATTACTTCAAGTCAGCAAATGGCTGACTTACCTAAAGAAAGAGTTATGCCAACTCTTCCTTTTCGTAAGACACGGATAGATTACGCAGGTCCCTTTAAGGTTCGGCTATCCAAAAGTCATGGTAAAGGCACTCAAAATGGCCATACTACTGTTTTCATTTGTTTAGTCTCAAAAGCAGTTTATCTGAAGTTCATAGAAGATTATTCAAGTGCTGCTCTAGTCGCTGCTTTTCAGCAGTTTACCGCAAGATGTCGACATTGTTTCAACCTTCATTGCGATCAGGGTACTAATTTTGTGGGAGCTTCTAGAGAACTAAGAGAATTATGGAAGGGCTTTAATATAGCACGAAAACTAGCTGAGAATCTAGTTAGATTAAGCACAAACTGGCATTTAAATTCCCCCTCAGCGCCCCACTTCGGAGGTCTGTGGTAGGCTGCTGTTAAATCTTGTAAATTTCATTTGAAACGCTTAATGGAGAAACAAGTTCTAATTTTCGTTGAATTCAACTCTACTGTGTCAAATTGGAGCTTGCATGAATCCTCGACCTTTGACACCTTTGTCCGGCGATTCAGAGGATTTAAGTGTTCTATCCCCTTCCCATTTCTTGATCAAACAGCCTTCGTCTTTGGTTTCAGAACCAGACATGCCACATGAGGAGCTTTCTTTGCATAGCCGTTGGAAACTAATCTCTCAGTTGTTTAACTTCTCTCATGACACTTTCTAAATGGCTTAAGCCTCAGGTTTCACTACAAATTGGCGATTTAGTGCTGATTAAAAATAAGTTAAGTTTTCTTGGACTGTGGCCTTTGGATCACGTTGTAAGAATTTAATTGATTTATAAATTTAAGATACTAATAGGTACTAAATCATATTTACGATTAAAAGCGTGAATCATAGTTATCTAATTTCTTGATCTATTTGATAATAAAATTTCTTTAGAACTAAGCCATTTCATTTATTTCTGTTTAATCATTTTGTCTTAAAAATTACCAAGAAAACCATTTCTATTTGTATAAGATTCAATTCCCCTTTATAATTCCGTAAATCAATGGGAGGAAAATGTTCAAAATCAATACTTTATTTTAAATTTGAGTTATGAATTTAATGTAAACACATAAGCGTGTATATAATCACCTCTTAAAGATTTTGGTTTATTGTTTAAATTGAATTACGTGAATTTTGTGCACCAATTACTTTCAAGAATAAACTTCGAAGAAAACTAATTGTAAGTTCACAAGCGTGTGAGCGGTCAGCCAATGACGTAAGGCCAAGAAAGCGAGGAGAATACTAGCAGCGTCTAGACAGGCAGTCCGCCTTTATAGCTCTTTTGAATAGGCAGCTAATTCTGCAGCTTCTAGAAAATGGCTTCTTTATAACTGCAAACGCCATTTTAAAGCTTAAAAAAAACTAAGTTGATTTATTTAATCCAATATTAATAATTTTATTTTTTTCTTTGTTCATGAGAACATCTTTTTCAATTTTTCTCAGTGTACATTTATTGACTTTACTGATGTTCTTTTAAAATATATTGAAGTTAAGTTACAGTGCAAATAGAGCGTTATTATTTTTTAATATTAGATGCACCTGTGACTTCCTTAGAGAATCCCAGGATTGAGAGGGCTCAACCCTAGCTTACTGAATTATGCAGGTCAATCGAAGCTATAGTTCAGCACATTATGTATGTTATAATTAATTATAGCAATTAGTTAGCGTTATGGGTTGTGTGGGTATCGACTCCTGCCGTATTATTTTATTCATTGTCAATTTAGCAAGCGACCAGAAAGCGCTCTAAGTTGTGCAAGTAGTGGCGCCTGTCTTTTTATTTATTGATTGTATTATAATTAAGCGACTTGTCAGTGCCTCAAGTTGCCTGGTGGTTATCGCTTGCTCTATAATTATGTTTAGTACAAAATAAGTAAGCTAATAGTTAGCAACCCAAGTTTCCTAATGATTATTGCTTGCCTTATTTTATTTCTATTGTTATTTAAGTGAGTGAGAAGTAAGCGCCCCAAGTTGCCTCTTGATTGTTGCTTACTTAATTATATTTTTTATTGTAAAATAAGTAACTTACCAGTAATTGACCCAAGCTGCTAGGTAATTGTTGTAAGCCTTATTATTTTATTTATTGTTATTTTATTAAGCGACGTGTAAACGCCCTGGGTGATACTGGAACTGAGGCCTGTCTCATTATTGTATTTATCGTAAATAATTCAAGCAACCAGTAAGCGACACGGGCTGTGTTGTGAGTGGCGCTAGCCTTATTATTTTGTTTATTGTAAATTAAGTAAGTGACCAGTAACTGCCCCAATTAATGAGATTGACGCTTGTTTTATTATTGTATTAATCATAAATGAATAAGGCAACCAGTAAGTTACATGGCTTGTGTGGAGATTATTACTTGCCTTATTATTCGATTTGTTCAAAATTAAGTAAGTGACTAATGAGGGCCGTGGGTTTAGTGAGGTTTGGTGATAGTATTGTTATTATATTTATCATATATACTGGAAGTGACAAATAAGTGGCACAGATTGTGTGGGAATCGGCACATACCATATTTCCTTATTTGTTAAATTAAGTAAGTGACCGGTAAGTGCTTTAAACCACCTGGAGATTATCGCTTGCCTCTTTTTTTCTTTTTTTTTTTGTAAAATAAGTGAGTGACAAAAAGTGCCTTGAGTTGTGTGGGAATTGGTGCTTGTCACATTATAATACATATCATAATTAATTTGATCAACCACTACGCGCCACAGATTGTGTGGGGATTGGCACTTGTCGTATTATTTTGTCCATAATAAACAGTTAAAGCTGTTAGTAAGTGACACGGGTTGTGTGAGGTTCGGCACTTGCCTTATTATTTTATTTATTGTTAATTAAGTTACTTACCAGTAAGCACCCTAAGTTGCTTCATGATTGTTGCTTGCCTTACTATTTTATTTATTATAAATTCGGTAAGAGATAAGTAAATTAAAGCGATAACCCTACACTGTTAGATGATTCTACATTAATTTTAATGCAAATGTACAGGAAGCTTTTTTCATCCCTATAATGCAAAATTTTTTTATGCTGTTTAAGAAATTTGTCGGAAATACATTGAAAATTAATGTAACAACGCTCAAAACAATTTCAACACATGTAAAAAATTTAAGGTCTGCAATGCCAAAATTCCAATAAATAGAAAAAAAAAGTTTTGTTTGTTATTGGAAAAGTAGCACCATGCATTAAAATCAATGCAATAACACTAAACACCAATGTCAGTGCGTGCATTAAATTTAACGCCTACAACACAAGATTGCAGCAAATGCATCAAAAATATTTTAAATTAATGTAAAAAAGTAAAGTACAATACATTAATATTAATGTGAAAACACTAAAAACTGATTTCATTGCGTGCATTACTTTTAATGTGTAAAGGAAAAATTTTCAGAACATGTGTGAAAAATATTGTTCTTTTAAGGTGGCTCCAGTGGCCTCAATGTTAAAATTATAAATAACCCAACCGAGGTTAATAAAATTGAATTATATTCTTTGAATTCCCATCTTTCTATTCGTATAAAAAAAAATTAAGGTTGACGATAAAAATTGTAAGAAATCATGCTTACAAAATCGTAGTTGTAAGACAGGTTGAATAGGAAATGCAAGCTTACGCAATATACAACCTACTGCTGCACTTATATAAATAACCCGTAAGGTGTAAGAAATATACTATCTTGTATATATTATTACGTAGTTTTCGATGACATGAGAAAAGTGTCTTGTTATCGAACAAAATCTTTAAATAATCGGAGACTAAGTATACAGT
>NW_019380509.1:77153-119011 GCF_000648655.2 Copidosoma floridanum
TTTATTAATTTTAATGAACACGTCTGTTAATTTTATGCAATTGTCGATTAAATTTAACGTTGCCATGTATTAATTGATTAGTAACACGGAAATAAAAATTTAATATGCAAACGTAAAATTTTAAGATTTTTTTAAATTAAATGCTTATTATTTTTAATGCACATGACTGTTGAGTTTCATGTACTTATTCTTCAAACGTAATGCTCCTATGTATTAATTGATTAATGATACAGAACTTAACATTTAATTTCCATGCATAGAATTTTAAGAAAAAATTGTAGTAAATGTTTAATAATTTTAATGCACACGTGCATTTTTACATGATTAGGTTACCTTTGCACTAAATTTAATGAACCCTCGTGCATTAAATTGTGTTAAGTTTTATGCCATTTCAAACAGTGATATAAAACATTTTTTCCCAGTGCTAAGAATCGTGGCGTAATACATAAAAATCATTGCTACAGCACCGAAAACCAATTCCAGCGCGTGTATTATATGTTGAGTGTGCATAAGACATGTATCTGTATAAAAATCATTTATTTTTGGTACTGATAATTAAGATGTCATGAATCAGAACACATACAACAGAATCAAAACAAAATACTGCACGTGCACTAAATTTAATATGCACCAAGTAAAACAAGTGGTAATATATATGACATTGTATTGTCAGCCTCTTACAATGATAGCATTAGAGCTATACTGATAATTAATTTAGCAGTAAAAACGTTTTTTGGATGACGCAACATTCAGCACTTCATTGTTTAAATGATCACACTTTGTAACAAATCAAAGCTAAACAATCTTCGATGTAAATATACTTTTAGAATGAGTTATATAGAGAGATGCTCGCTTTGTCGTGTGCATCATCAGTTTGTTCATCATAAACAATTGTCAAGCGATGAATACGTGCGAACGATTGATTATCTGTATTTTTTTGGCGTTGGTTTATCGTACTGTTTTGAAAGTAAAATAATAAATAAAAGAATCATTTTCAAATAAGTAGTTAAGACGTTACTCTTATCAAAGTTAAAATAAAAATTGAGTTGAAATCAAAATATTACCTCTGTCAAAGTTGATATAGCACCTTCTTCCACTCAACCGACGATTAGTGTCCTAATTTTTATACAAAAGTGAGAAAATAATTGAACTGTTACTCCAAAAGTATTTAAGTAAAAGATTAATTATTCGAGTATGCGTAATAGATAGAAAATACTTACTGCATAGTTTCAAAATTATGTTCCAAATGCACTAATTTATCCTCACATGCGTATCGTAATTTTCATGCAACTGCGCAACAATTATTGAACTTGTACTTGAAAATGCGTTAAGTAAATAATTGATTTATGACCTACGCACACTATAATAAATTGCTATATTTCTTGAAAATAATGTTAAAGTACACTCATTTACAACACCATGCATTAAAGTTAAATAATTTTTTTTGTTATAATATTACTGCAGTTGCAGAGAAATTAATAAACTTGTATTGCAAAACGATTTAGATAAAACATTTATTTTTTCAGTTCTCGCATTAAAATGAAATGCTGTACTGCTTGAGAATTATGTTACAAATACGGCAACTTTTCTTCGCATGCATTGATGCAAAACTATTTGTGTACCTTAATTTTTATTTAACTGCATTGACTTTTCATGAACTATATACTCCAAAACGGTTTGAACGAAAAACTAATATTTTAAGTGAGCGCATTAAGAGAAAATATTGTGTATCTTTAAAATTATCGTGTTCTACATTATTTTTTTGGTACATGTTACGTAAAACAGGATTCAGTGGACGATTCTTAAATTTAATGCACAAAAAGAGCATTAATTTTAATGCCATCGTTAACAGTGTAGGTTTTGTAGAGATTGGCGATTTTCTCATATTTTCATCTATCATGAGTAATTAAAGTGACCAGTAAGTGACTTAAGTTGCTTTGTGATTGTTGCTTGCCTTATCATTTTATTTATTCTAGAATAGGTAAGTGACTAGTAACTGCCTTGAGTTGCTTAGTAATTTTCGCTTGCAATTTTATTTAATCTTTCGTTAATTACGCAAGTAACATGTGAACGCACTGGGTCGTGTAGAGATCAGTGCGTGTCGTATTATTGTATTTATCATCAATAACTAAAGCAACTAGTAAACACCACGGATAGTGTGAAGATTAGTGCTGGTCTTATAATTATACTTATCATAAATAATTAAAGCGACCAGTAAGCGACACGGGTTAAGTTTGGATTGGCGCACATGGCGCTTGCCTTATCATTTTATTTATTGTAAATTTAGTAAGCAACCAGTTAGCGCTCCGAGGTGCCTAGCCATTGTCTCTTGCCTGATTATTTTATCAATTGTAAAATCCATTAGCGAATAGTAAGCGTACCGTGTTGCCTGGTAATTGTTGCTTGCCTTATTATCCTCTCTATTGGTAGATAAGTAAGCGGCAAGTAAGCGCTCTCAGTTGCCCGGTGATTGTTGCTTGCCTTATTATTTTATTTATTGTTAATTAGGTAAGCGAAAAGTTAGTGCCCCGACATGTCTGGTGCTTGTCCCTTGCATTATTATTTCGTTTATTGTTAATTAACTAAGTGACAAGTAAGCGCCCTGCGTTGTGTGTGGATTTGCGCTTGTTTTATTATTATATTTACTATAAATATTCAAAGCGACCATTAAACGAGATGGGTTGTATGAGGATTGGGGCTTGCCTTTTGATTTTATTTGTTTTTAAATGATTAAGTGACCAGTAATCATTGTCAGTTGCCTGGTGACTGTTGCTTGCCTTATTATTTTATTTATTGTAAAACAAGTTACCGACCAGTCAGCGCCCCTAGTAGGTTTGTGATTGTTGCTGGCCTTATCATTTTATTTATTGGTAATTAAGTAAGCGATAAGTAAGCACCTCGAGTTGCCTGGTGATTGGCGCTTGTGTTATTTGTCACATGTTTGCCAGCAACGTTTGGAAGTACCACTGAAAATTTCTGAAATGTCCTTTTTGTTCTGCCTATTTGCTTTTTTTGTACTTTGTAGATTGGTATGTTACTGATAGTAACTTTTTTGTTACTGACCGTTATTTTTACTGTAGGATTCATCTTTACTTAACACTGCGCTGTAAGACATCCCGTTCAGCCATAACAGTTCTGCAGCACTAGTGCTTCCGCTAACACTGTCACGCCGTTACTTATGGTAATACTAAACCTACAGAGTTGCACTGCAGAGGCCGTGTAGTTTTATATTGTATCAAATAAATAGAATTAAGAAGTTAATCTTTTCATTTTTAGGAATTTATTTAATCTCGTACACCAGCCTTTCATCCGATACCTCCGATATCTTTCGTGACTACATTTTTACCTACGTCTCGTTTAAAATAGTATCATTGCTTTTTAATTGAAATGCTTACTTAATGTAACATTTAATCAACCATCTTTTTTATAACATGAATTGATCTTTATAATGCATAATAAAATATTGTTATTGCAATTTTTGTTGTATCGTTGTAACGTTATATTATCTTTATTTATAATCTGTATTACTTTAGATTAAAAACATAAGTTATTTCTGAACAAATGGTCCAAACCAGCTAGTTTTATTTACTTTATTCCATAATAAGAAAAAGTAGACCACTGTCAACACATCTTCATACGCGTCTGTATGTGTATATAGTTTAAAATTGCAACAATTATACGGTGTAAATATCAATACTCTTCTTTAAGCTTTTGATTCTACTCTAAACTACATTTAAATCTACATTTACCTACAGTAAACGCTATTTAAAAAAAAAAAAAAACAGCTAACATTCTAAGTTACAAATATATCATTTTCTATATAAATGGGAATGCTTAAGTTGACAATCTAGCAACGATTATTGTAGAAGGGTAAATCCAATATACGTTGTACTATAGGTCTTTATGTAAGATAAACTTTAGCAAATATAAAAAATTACTTCAACTTGATACTTGTCCATATTGCTTTGAATTGAAAGACTTACTTGCTCTTGATAAATTTTTGTTACGACTAAATCTTTGAAATTTTCATGCTTCTTTATTAGCGTACATGTTGTAATTATCATGAATCAGTCCTTTTGTATGTCACTTATAATAATTATAACTACTGTTGAATCAAAAAGCTTATGAGGCAAATCATTTAATTGTTTTTATATAAAGTCACATCAAAAGGGTTTTAAAACACGTAACTTTGCATCTACTCTGGCTCTTGTTTTATTTCACCTTACACTGTCATTTTCTAAATATATTTGTTTCCTTAAGATAAATAAGCTTTCATTATTGTTAGTCAACGGTTAAGACTGGCTTGCTTTATATTATAAATTTGGCTATAAGATAATCGAGATTTACTACGACGTTTTTCTTCATTATTATAATCATATACATGCTGTCGGAATTGTTTTAGAAATTTTTTGTACAATTTTAAAATTTACGCCAACTTTTCTGTTTACTTTTACAGAAATCTCAATTCTTATTCGAATTTACCTGCCATACTTTGAAGTGACCTCTAATCAACTAAGCCTCTAAGGCATTGTGCTTTCGATAAATAAAATTATTTAGTCGACAATTTAGCAACTGTCAATATCAATACTCAAACCAGCTGATAATATGAATCACGTTGTCATATCACGTTGTCATACAAGGATTCTTATCACTTACCGCCTGAACCAGCAATGTAAAAACATGGCTTACTAGTAGCACATAACTAGCACTATTTAAGAATACGAGTTGCCACGAACTAAAAAATATCGTTTTTAAATTCAACAACTTATGTGATTTAATATCTAATAAACCATTTATTTTAATACTGTAATTAAACTTTTAATTATTGAAAACCACCCGTGTTTACAATTTTTTTTTTGCTGTAACGTCATACAATTACTCTTTTTAATTAATTTACCTTACAATTCAAAATTAAATATCTTTTTTGAAATTTTTATAAATCTAATTTTTATGATTATAAAGATTTTAATATGAGGTAAACATGGCTGTTTATAACATATAATCATAACGGTCTGCATGTATATACTGTCTAAAATTTTAAGATTTACATTTTGTGCATATTGTCAAAGACGTGGCTGGAATCTATTAAATAAGCACCTGTGTGCTGGTACGCCGACGTTAAATTCATGTCACTATAGTGCCTCTAAATGTGCAATTAATACAGTCACGCTCAGAGGCAGTCATGGCTTAGTTGTCAGCGTACAGTTTTGCCAATCCTTAGTTGATGGATTAGAGCCTTTGTTCCACCTTTCTGGCAGAGTATTACACTACAATACTTAGGACTCTAATCTATTTATTTAATAAGTTGGATTACCGTGCTCCTTATTTAAACGAGAACTCCCAAAGCTTGTTCCATAACAAGTGTCATTTGGTGACAGTGGGGGGATGTAGAACTGGGATATCGCCTGAAGCAAACAAGTTGGTAATTCGTGCAAAAAACTAATTTGAAAGTGTGGTGGATACATGCATTATTAATTTATGAGAAATTTGAATTACCTCTAATGGCCGGATCGAAACTAAGTCTCTTGGTCAGTCAGTACATTAATAAAGCTATTTCGTTACGAAACGTAATTGAGGTAAGAAGACAGTTCGACGACGCTACCAGGATATGATGTCAAGGAACCTTAAGGCATATGTAAATAAGGACTGATGAACAGTTGTCAAAATAGGAGAAATAATATCTAGCAGTCAACGTAGCAAGAAATGTCATTGGGGGCAGTAGGTAAACCATGGCGATTCTGGCACCCCCCCAGCTCCCCTCTGAGGTAGTGGTGAGGGGAGAGGCTCTAGATATAGCTATGCGTGGAGAAGAGACGGTGGAGGAGAGGCGGTGGTGGGGGAGAGGCTGATTGGGCGGTAGAGGAGAAGCGGTGGTGGGGAAGAGGCTGATCGGGCGGTGGGAGGAGAGGCATGGGCGGTAGAGGCGGTGGATGGTGCGGACTACTCGGATGGTAACGTCAGGGGAAGGGGGCCTTTTCCGGATGCTGTGACGTTGGATGGTACTGACAGCTCCCTACCTTTCCGACCGCGAATCAAGCTCCGACGTCATCGGGATGGGTCCGAAAGGTGTAGGTGTAACAAGCCCAACGTACAGCGCGAGAGTAAGATGATCAAGCATAAACGTGTATTTCTTATCAGTGGATGTAGCGGATTGCGTATCACGTTCAGCTGCGACCAACGTTGGCTTACTCAACGCAGTACCTTGCCAAGTAAAAGAGCTATTATTTCTTATCTATACAGATGTGTTAGCCGTGGCCGATGACTTTTCGCTTCTTATTTATAGGCGTATAATGTACCAGTGTAATATTTTTTTCTTAGCAAGAGCGGGTGCAACGAGTCATGCTAGGATACACGTATGTGTAAGCCGTGGCCGATAACTCTTTGCTTCTTATTTAGGCGTATAATGTACCAGCATCATATTTTTTTTTCAAGAGCGGGCATATCGAGTGATGCGTGTTGCCAGAGTACATGTATACCATTTCATAACCGAAAGCGTATCCCAACATTACTTGGCTTACTCCTCTTCACCGCAGTACCTCGCCAACGAATTGAGTCAGTTAATACGATAAAGTTATTTTAATCGGCGCAGTAATAAGAAGGCGTGAATGAAAAAAATCGACATAGATTCATGAAGAACTAATTTATTGCATAAGTATTGTGTATCAGGTGTACATTGATTAAAAAATGTCGTTTAGTCGTTGCTGCTCTTTTAAAATCCATTTTTTTAAAGCTGTAGCATTCTTTACAGCACAATGAGCTAAATTAAATTGGTGATTTATGCATTCGATATCATCCATACTAATTTTTTTTAAAGCTGGACATTGCTTAAAATCATAAATGTACCTATAAAAATAGTTATATTATGCAAATATTTAGTAAAGTGTATAATCATACTATGAGTAATGTACCTATTAAATAGCACACGGCGCAACCATTCATTTGTTTTAAGACCTTTTACGTAAATAACATCATGTTCTTTCATAATGGCTCAAAAGGTTGTAGCTAGATCCTCGTAGGGAACTTCTTCTGAGCTCCAACGAAAACCATGGTAATTAAACTCCAACCATCGATTTTCATATTTGTTCTTAGGTAAGAGCTGTGCCCAAGAATATGGGGGCTGAAAGACAAAAACTGACGGTGTAGCATTTTCTTGTAGAGGTATATTAGCGATCTCTTTGAAAATAAATTCGTTGTGCATAGTTTTAAAGCCTTGAACATCAACCACGTACTTCGTCATCTTAACGTTGTGACGATTATTAGTTAACTAACCCCTCGATCGATGTGTCATCTCTTTATATACAACTGCTAGTCACCGCTAGTTATCACTCGTATCGCTTTCGCAGAGGTAAATCAGTATAAAAGAAAAGTTCAAGCAGCTCGTCATTCATTTGAGTACGTTAACGCGAGCTGTAAGTATAATGGAGCAACTCCGCGAGAATTTTGCTAACGCCAACGCCGTGGAGCGTTACGTGATTTTCTGTGAAATAGCGCGAATAGAATATCAACGCTTGCTGCATAGTGATAATATGACCGAGATACGAGATTTTATTGATAATAGTGAAATAGTGCTTAAAAGTATTTCCGACTAGCTGTCTGTAAAATTGTCATCGCCAGTGGAAAATAAGTTGTTGAATATTGAGACTTTTATCAACGATTTTAGCAGCATTTTATAAAATTCTAGGAGTGCAAGGGTCAGGGCTCGATGAAAAATTAGACAATCAAGATGATTATAATTTTGTGACATGGAAAGATCTTAAGAGTGCTCTTAAAAATCGCTTAGGAATGGCTGTTATAACAAATAGTAGGCATTTAGATATAATAAAATTTCTTAAGTCTGCGGGAAAAATATTCATTTTAAAAGTGCGAGAAATTCTCGACGAGCAAAATGCTTTAAAAATTAATACAGTAATAGCAGCAGAGTTTTTGACAGTAAAAAATGTTACAGAGACTGTTGAAGTTGAATATTTTAATACTAAATCTGATTTCATTTTTGATACGACAAACCTACATGAATGGTTAAAAACGAATGTCCAGAAGCCTATTTCTACAGATATAAAAGAGTTTTAGGAGCGTGATTCTGGATGGACTTTACGCACAATTTTAAATTTAGTAGTGAAAGTAAATAAGTACAATCCAATGAGTGGTAGTTCTTACATAGAACTCCCTACTACTATCGAGAAAAAAAAAGCTTGCGTGAATGTACAGAACGCAGATCCGCAATGCTTCAAATGGGCCATTTTGTCAGCTTTACATCCAGTGAATAAAAATGCACAACGAGTGTCAAATTAAACTCAATACGAAAACAGTTATAGTTTCGAGAAGGTCACCTTTCCAGTGCAGCCTAAGCAAGTTACAAAATTTGCAAAACAAAATAATGTGTCTATTAACGTGTATTTTTTGGAGAAAAGTAAAAATAGAAATAAAACTTTACCCCTTCACTTAACAACAGAAAAAAAGGATAAACATATTAATTTGCTGCTTATACAAAATTATGATATTGACACGTATAGTGAGAGGAAATCAAAGAAACAAAAAAATATTGATGGAAAACGTGATGATTTCGTTAATGCTGAGGCAATGGATGAAGATGAGGTAGAAAAAGATAGAGGAGGTTTTTTAATGCTAAGCCAATGGACAAAGATAAGGTAGAAGAAGATAGAGAAGAATATTTAAAAGGAATCTAAGATGGTGATAATAGTGCTGATAATTATATAAAATACCACTACGTCTATATTAAAGACTTATCTAGATTGGTTAGAAGTTCTTTAACAAAACATCAACATAAAATATATATTTGCGACCGCTGTCTTCATTACTTTACAACTGATGCAATGTTAAAAACACATACGGTGGAGTGCGTTTAATTAAATAAGTTTAAAATAAGCTTGCCGAGGTATGATAATAAAATTTTAAAGTTTGAAAATCACAAAAATAAAAATCGTGTAATATTCATAGTATATGCAGACTTTGAGTGTTTATTAAAACCTGTGCATAATAGTGAGAGAGCAATACAACACCATGAAGCATTAAGTGTTGGATATTATGTAAAGTGCAGTTTTGATAACGTGAAATCACGATACATTTTCTACAGAAAAGAAAACTGAAGGCAGTGAGAATTCAGCTACCTGGTTTGTGAAAGAAATGCAAGATTTTGCCTTAGATTTACATAGAATGTACAACAATCCGGTGCCAATGAGATCATTAACTGAAGAAGAGGTCTTTGATTTTTTCAATGCTTATATATGTCACATATGTGAGAAGTCTATTAAAAATAATAAAAAAATTTACGATTATTGCCATTTTACTGGAGAGTAAGTATTATATTTATGAGTTTGTAATTGAGAAAATTTTTCCCTTTAAACTAAAATTTGCTTTTTTTAACTCAGATATCTAGGCCCAGCTCACAATGTATGTAATCTCAAGTATCAGGACTCGCGAGCAGTACCAATAGTTCTCCATAATCTCAGCAATTATGATGCCCACTCATTTATACAAGAACTTGTTACTTGCTTTCCCGGAAGAGTATAAGTTATCCCTCAAACTAAAGAAAAATACATTTCTTTTACGAAGTACGTTAAAGGGACACGCATAAACTTACGCTTCATTGACTCGTATAGATTTTTGCCGTCGTCGCTTGATAAGTTCGGATCTTACTTAAAGCAGTATGATACTTTAAAAAAGGTTTTCAGTCAAGATGATAAATACTCTTTCGAGCAAATCACTATGCTGAAGAGGAAGGGTGTATTTCCATAGGATTGTGTAGCATCATTCGAAAAACTTGAAGAAATCGGGCTCCCATCTATAGATGATTTTTATAGTAAATTATATAATGCACATATAAGTAGTGAAGATTATATACATGCTGAAACAGTATGGAAAACTTTTAATATTATAACTCTTGGACAGTATTCAGATCTTTACCTAAAAACTAATGTACTTCTGTTAACAGAAGTATTTGAAAACTTTAGAAATAATTGCCTCAAGGTTTATAAATTAGATCCTGCTCACTATTTCACTACTCCAGGCTTCACTTGAGATGCCATGTTGAAAAAAACGAAAGTAAGTGTTGTGTATAAGAATATAATGTCAATTGTGCTTTAGTTATTAATTGAGAATTTTTTTCAGATTTCACTAGATCTCATTACTGATATAGATATGTTTACTATATGGAAAAATCACTATATAGAAAATTATAAAAAAGATGAAACTGAAAGATATATAGCATATTTTGACGTAAATAATTTGTATGGTTGGGCAATGACTAAAAAACTTCCTTATGGTGGATTTCAGTGGGTCGAAAATGTTGAGCAACAGCCTTATGATTTTTATAATATTGGAAATAAAAGTGCTTACGGATATATTTTAGAAGTGGATTTAGAGTATCCAGAGGAGCTCCACGATTCTCATAAAGATTTGCCATTTTGTTCTGAACACATTTCAGCAGCAGGTTCGAAGCAGCCTAAATTAATGACAAAATTAAGTAACAAGCATAAATATGTACTTCATTATGAAGCCCTCAGGCAAGCCACAAATCATGGATTACGATTGACAAAAATATATCGAGCCTTAAAATCCTGGCAAAGTGCATGGCTTAAAGAATATATTGATCTGAATAGCATTGAGAGAAAAAAGGCTAAGAATGAGTTTGAAAAAATGGTTTTTAAACTATTTAATAATGCTATTTTTGGAAAAACGATGGAAATTAAGAGAAAGCGTATCGATGTCAAAGTTCTCAACCATTAGGATGAACGCTATCATGCGGCATTGTACGTTGCAAAGCCAAATTTTCACAGCTGTGATATTTTTGATGAGAATTTTGTAGCCATACAGCTACAACGTGCAGAAGTGATGATAATAGAGCCAACATACATTGGGCTTAGTGTCTTAGATTTATCACTGACACTCGTGTATCGTTTTCACTACGATTATATGCTCTCCAAACTCAAAAATGATTGTAAACTCTTATATACTGATACAGACAGTCTGATATGTGAGGTAACAAACCATGCTGTTTATAAAATGATAAAATTGGATATTAATGTATTTGACACATCAGATTATCCCAAAAATAATAAATTTACGATGCCGTTAAAAAATAAAAAAATTGTTGGGCTCATCAAAGATGAGTGCAATGGAAATATTATATTAAAATTTGTTGGGCTCAGAAGTAAGATGTATAGTATTCTTCTTGGAAATAAAAATGTGATTAAAAAAGCAAAGGGTCTTAAGAGTAACGTCGTAAAAGCAACTATCGATTTCAACGACTATACTGAGTGCCAACGTGGCCAAATTATAAACATTAATCAAGAGCAAATTAATATAATATCACGTCATCATAAGCTCTACACTGAGAGGCAAAATAAAATTGCTCTTAGTTCCCGAGATGATAAACGATATATTTTATCAAACACTACAGATACGCTGCCTTGGGGCCATTATAGGATTAAAACACTAGAAGAACAAAGAGCTAGAGAGTGTGTAGAAAATCATAGCAGACCAGCAGCCAATGAAAAAGCAGCCAATGTAGAGGGGGAGATTTTTCCAGTAGTGGGAGAGTCCCTATATCATCGACAGCATCAACCAGCAGAGCTCAGTCAGAGCTGTAGTGAGCAGATAAAAGTATCGACCGCTTCATCTTCCAACGCAAGCAGCTCAGGACAACAACAACAAGCTCTCAAAAGAACAGGTTTGGAGTTGAAAAATTTCTACGGAGATAAGCAGATCTGTTTGGAACAGCAAAGCTCAGAAATAAAGGTTTGTAACGTGTTTTCTTATTCATATATTTTTTTTTACTATCTATAAAACACATTTAATTTTCTAATGTTTCAGATGGCTGATCTAGCAGCACTTAATCGGCTGGTCTGTGGAAAATTCCTTCCAACAAAGAAGATCAATGAAATGGTCAAGGGGCAAAGTCATGTAGTGTCGAAGCTGAGAAAAGCTAACACTAAATTCGGCACGAAAGCTATTGCTGAACTAGACAACCACTTCCAAATATTTTTACCTAATCAAGTATCTGAGTATCTTGTGAGTAACGAACTATCATTTAATAGTTTCTTGGAATCTATTGATAAAAAGAAGCTGTCAGTTCGCTACAATGGTGATAGTGTTGAATTTTGTAACCAATAAATTTTTAATTATACAAATACAAGAAAAAGAAAGTTATTTTTGTGAAACTAGTTTAACGTGAGAAAAAATAAATAATACAATCTATTACATGTTTAGAGTTTTTATTTATCTCAATGAATCTTATGTAACATATAACATTACCATGTATTGTAAAAAAATTTCTTTTGCACACATAATTGATAACATCAAAAGACCACAACAAGTTTTATACAAATTTTCTCACAACTTTTGAATTTTGATAATTTTTTAAAGTATTTATACACTTTTATTCTTTGTTATTATCAATCCAACTGTTATGGGTATTGTCAAAGCCCAACCACTTGACGAATAATTGATTTCCTCGTCGACGAAGAACTTTTTCAACAAGATAAGTATTAGGATACTTAGTTTTCGGCAGTTCCTGCTCGTAGAAGCCTTCAGAAATTGGCTGATTTTGGTAATCTTTCAAATGGTAAGTTGGTGGATTGGTAAGAGCTACTCGTGTTATAGGGAATACCTCAGTCGACCAGTTAGGTGTGTATCCTTTTTCAAATACTTGCTTAGCATTACTTATTCACTTTTAATTTCCCACTTTAAATTTCGGTTTTTTTCTCATCCCGATTGTTCTTGATAAAATTTTTTTCAAAATTTTATTTTCAGTAGCAGCTGACACATCCTTTGGTTTTATAGCTATTGTCCAATGTTTCCGATAATTATAGGCCGTCAGTAACTTAGGTAAGATGTCAATCCACTTATATCTGCCACGCAAGCTGAAATTTTTCCACATATCATGCTTTAGTGTACGATTGAATCGCTCACGTATAGATGCTTTAAGGTTACTATAAGTCGAGTACAAGTTAATTTTGTTCTTTTGCATGAGACTTTGGAAATTTACATTGTAAAACTCTTTGCCATGATCTGTTTGCAAATTAATGGGAACTCTTCCCTCTGTTAATATTGACTTCATGGCTGCAGTCACATCTTTACCGGTTTTATTCTTTACGGGCACAGCCCACGCATACTTGGAGAATACATCTATAACTGTAAGCAAATACCTATAACCTTTATTTTCATGAGCATAAGGTAATATCATCTCCACAAGATCAGCTTGCCATGTTTTATCCAAGCCTCGAATATCAAACTTTCGGCGAAGGTAGTTGCGTCTCGCAGGTTTATGAAGCTCTTCCACTACTGCTTCTATCTCTCTTAATTGTCTTCTGGAGTTATACTAGATATATATGCTACAATCTCCTGAAGTGTATTTATTTCACGCTGCAAATTTAGTATTGTTTCTAAGAATACATCACTTAAATTGCTCAATAGTAGATTTATTTTCTTTTGTTCATCCAAAATAAAACTTTTTTCTTTCTGTGAAGTAGTGAGATTTACAGCATCGTGAGGTTGAATAGCTGGTGCACCATTGCACAACCTTTTATTTTCCAAGTCAAACTGACCATCTGTGGTAAGATTATATCCAATTCCTCGAGGACCTCGACTACCACCTTTCGACTTAGCTGATCCACGTCCAAACACGTCGATGCTCATTTTTACACTGAAGTAGAACTTATAACGATTCTCAATATATAATATTAGCTTCACGAAGCTCCTCAACGATTGAATTCATTTCATGAGTGTGACTAGGATTAGCGGCTGATTTTTTTGCCACTAGTAATCTTAGCCGATTGACCAGCTCGTTAGGATCGTCCCAGTAAACGTAGTCCATTTGCATGTTCAGCCTAGCAAATTTAAATAAAGGTATAGACCCACCTTTCTCCTTAATTTGAGTGAGATTAAATAATAGGGCAATAACATTATTGAATTTATTACTATTGTATGGACGAATCGTCTCATTTTTGTCAAATTTTTTTTTATGCGCACTTGACGTTTCCAAGATTTGCTCGTATTTAACTAAATTATCTGGTGTCATGTGCTTTTTATCAGGATGCTTTTTTATAAGTAACTCCATTAATTCATCAGTCATTGGATATTTTCGATTCTTTATTTGAATTTGATTATTTTTGAAATAAATAGGCGAATCACCAAGTATATGTTGTCCGTTTTTTTCCTTTCTTATCCCATAAATTCGATCTAGTTCTGACTCTTTTCTATTAAATATTTGTAAGTATGGATTCATAGGTTTATTTTTATCGATGTCATGCGCGGGATCATCATCGTCACTTTTTTTAACAACAGTATCATAGTCTTTGATAGTATCATTCGACGAAAAAGCATCTTCTTCATCATCACTGTTACTATTAGATGATTGGAACATTGATGCGTCGGTATTATTAATTTTTGACTTAAAAGGCTTGAAGCGTTTTTTTAATAAAAATTTAGAGCTACGTGGCACGTTTTTGACTTTCTTTGTGTCATCGATAATTTTAAGAAGTGGATCAGTAATAGGCTTTAAAGTCTCTCCAATCTGCTTTTCGAAGTTCTCTTTTTCTGACTTTAACAATCGATGCTTATGTCAAACAGCTTGTCTAGCTTTTTCAACTTGCCGAAGAACGTCTTTTCCCCCACGAAAAGTGTCCATTTTGATCGCTTGATGGTTAACAAGAGACTAATACGCACTTAATAAGCATAAGTAATATTTATAGCAAAAGAATTAAATCCTCTCCGATATCTACCATTATCAACATCTCTTTTCTTGTCTATTACGACAAATCCATGTTTTCCAACTCTCCAACAGTTTACACATAATTTTTTGAATTTATTGTACGTCATATCAGTATTAACATGATCATTATAGATGTGCTTTGAATTCATGTCATCTTGTCAAAATATTACTAAAAGGTTTAAATTATCTCTGACTAAGTACTTTGGAACTTGAGCATGGGATTAGCATAGATAGAAGCAGTCAACGCTTTTGTGACGTCCCATGCAGAAAAAGGTTTTAACATTATCTTGTTTTTCACAGGCAATGTCGTCAAATATCATTATGAAGTTGGGTAGTGCCTTATCAGAAGATAAGACTGATTCATAATCGCTATATGAAAAATACTTTACACCATCTATGTGCTCCAACAGTTGTTCTAGAAACTTATACTTTGGCTGATTCAGCGACTTTAAGTATAGATAAACAATCTCAAATCTCAATTCGTTGCGGTAAGTAATTAAAGCCAGCAAGCTGTTTGTTTTTCCACAGTTTGATGGACCACAAAGAACAGCTCTTATCGTATCGGGTAGCAAATCGCCATGGCGTTAGATTTTCTTATCTTGCTTAACGATTCCGTCGAAATTCACGACAGGAAGCTTTATATTCTGATCTATGAAGCTTATGTTTACTGTATGCTGACTCAACTGAGACTGAAACATGATACTGTAAATGGTTTGCCTATATATTTTGAAACTCATCTGTCATCAAATTTCCTAATCTTGCTTATCAGTTTGTTGAAATTTATGACAGGAAGTTTAATATTCTGTTCCTCGAAGCTCGTGGTTACTGCATGCTGAAATATTAAATTATTAATAGTGCTTGACATATATTTTTGAGCTCATTCATTGTTAAGCACTTGGAAAGTAATGATCATTCATCATTGCAAAGTCTGTGAAATTATAAACACACTTATCAATAAACTGCCTTTAGAGTTGCACGTACCAGGATATCAATATTTTGGACCAGGCACTAAACTAGCCAAGAGATTAGCTCGCAGGATCCGGGTATCAATCCATTGGATTAGGCGTGCAAGCAACAAGATATAGCCTATTCGCAGGATCGAAAAAATATTACAGCAAGAAACACCGCTGACAAAATTCTCGCTGAAAAGGCGTGGCAAAGATTCAAAGCCACAGACGCAAGCTTAGAAGAAAAAGCTGCTGCTGTTACTATTACCAGTGCCATGAAATTGAAATCCAAACTCGGCATGGGAGCATTCCCTAGTACGAATTCTAGTAAAGTGAGTTAGAACAAAATGAAGCCGAAGAAAACTACTTTGAAAAGCTTGATTCGAAGTGCTTTAAAGTCCATGATTCCTAATCGTAGTGGTCGAAAAGCTATTAGTTTGGCGTTAAAGGGAGCTCAGGATGCTGTGAAAAAAGTTGGTGGTAGGAAAAATATTGTGATATTCGAGTATTGCCTATCCTGCAGAAAACTGAAGAATTCCTACCATACCTTATTCCTGCATTCTCTGGCCTAAGTGCTATAGGCACTATCACTAATGGTGTAACTGGAGTTGTCAAGGCTATTAATGATGCTAAAGTTGCTCAAAAATAGCTAGAGGAGAGTGAGAGGCAAAATAAAGAAATGGAAGCACTCTTACTTGGAAAGGGGCTGTTTTTAAAACCACATAAAAACGGCTTAGGTCTACATTTAAGGCTTGGAAAAAACTTAAAAGATGGGAAAAAAAAATTTCTACGTAAAACTGCCTTATTGAGCTCTCACAGAATATGACCTCATCAAGTATGCAAAAATTTTGAAAATACCGAATTTCTGTGGAGTTTTCATGAAAAATGCTTTGCCAGCCGATGGCCCACGTTTTTTCGGATCAGCAATAGTCAATCTCGATGATAAGGATGGTCCCGGTACTTACTGGGTTGCCTATAGAAAGCGAGGCAGTAACGTGACGTATTTAGACAGTTTTGGTGACCTACAGCCATCGATTGATCTACTGCTATATCTTGGTGTTAGATGTGTCAAATATAATTATGAAAGGTTCCAAGATTTTGGTACATACAACTGCGGCCATCTTTGCTTATGCTTTCTTTGTAAAAAACTTAATTATCAGCCAATATAATTGTATCCCAATACGCAAGTAACATTAGTCATTGACAAACCGTCATGGAAGAATCATTGACATTAAGTTTATCAGGAACATCATCTATTACTAAAGCACAATATTTTCCACCTATCGAGTTGTCACCAGCACATAACTACGTTATTGGTCTAGTAGAACTCCTAACTTTCAATTCAATTCCAAATACCGACGAAGGTAATAATAAATTTCACGTAGGCGATCAAGTGGTTGTTTTTCCAACTGGCAGCTACGAAATTCAAGATATTGAGTCATTTCTGATCGACGTGTTACAACCCGACGATATAGCTATTAGCATGAAACCAAATAATAATACTCTTCGCAGTGTGATAACGTGTAGGCATACTATTGACTTCAGGCCAAAAGATTCTATAGGCCGTCTTTTAGGCTTTACCGAACGAATTCTTAGAGATACCAGTACTTACATCTCAGATTTACCTGTTGCTATTTTTAAGGTTAAGACATTGAAAGTTGAGTGTAATATCACTAGTGGAGCCTATATAAACGGAGAAAAAGTTCATACCATCCACGAGTTTTTCCCTGCTATACCACCGGGATACAAGATTGTCGAAGTTCCATCGCAAATCATTTATTTACCCGTTGCTGTTAAAATTATAGATAATCTTTAAGTACGCATTGTTGATCAGAAAGGTAACTTAATTAATTTTCGTGGAAAAGTTACAAATACAAGACTACACTTGAAACAACTCAACTAAAATGGGCATAGTGTACAACAATAGTAAGGTTGGACGAGGCTCTGAAAACAAATTAACGAGGGTGAGGACGAATAGTCATCCACGAGACAACAAAATTGGACGAAGCTATAAGAATAAACCAAAATGGATGAGACGGATCAGTCGTCGACGAACGCTCAAAGCGTTAACACGTCACAACGTGCAGTTCTTAAAAAACCTAGGCCTAAAAGTAAGAGCTCTTGGTGGAAAATAACATGTGCTTTTTTTTGCTGCCTGCGAACGAGAAAAAGTTGTGATGGAAGAGATTCTTGGAATTCAGTCAGGTGTCGTGTTTGATGAGTCGGTTGCACACTACAAAATTCATGCACATTGACCCCACATTGCATCAGCATTTAGTAGCAGTGATGAAATTCGAATCTTAATTCAACATCAAAATTTATGTCTTTTACCCTCTCAAAGTTCCCTACGTATTTCTGAACGTATAACAACTGGAGATGATAAATCTCTTGAGAAAACAAAACTAGTTAATAACGCCATCTGCCATCTGTTTGAAGAAATACGATATAAACTAAATGGTATAGAAATTGATAGGTGTAAGAATGTTGGATTGACAGCTTTAACGAAAGGATGGATATCTTTCTCTCCCAGTCCGAGTTTAATGCTTGAAAATGCTGGTTGGATAGACATTGAAAAGAAAAAATTTATTATCAATGATCATTCTTATTTTGAAGTGTCAATACCTTTGAGTATGATATCTGGTTTCGCTGAAGACTATCGCAAAGTTGTGGTTATTGCAAAACATGAATTAATTCTCACAAGATCAAGAGATAATGTTAGTGCCGTTATACAAGTACCTGAAAATCAAATTTTCGAAAAGTATAAGCTTAAATTGACTCAGATTGAGTGGCTTCTGCCTTACATAACTGCATCAGACAGACGAAAAATTCGTTTGCTTAATGTTATCGCAAAAGACAAGCCTATTTCTATGAGTTTCAGCAATTGGGAGTTGTATGACTATCCTCTTTTGTCAAAAACTTCTAGGCATGTGTGGACTGTCGGACCAATCGGTCGGAAAAGCCTCGATTTGTTATTTTGGGCTTTCAGAATAAGCGAAAAATGATCCTGCTTTTAATGCCAGTCTCTTTGTTTACTGTAATATCAGCAATGTAAAGCTTTTTTTAAGCTCACAGTACTATCCTGATGAAAATCTTAATCTTGATATTAATAAAAATCAGTTTTCAACATTATATGATATGTATAAGAATTTTCAAGCCACCTTTTACGGGAAAGAACCAGAACCTATGCTAAATAAAAAAGATTTTATCACACACATGCCTCTTATTGTAATCGACTGCTCTAAGCAGAATGAAGCTTTGAAAAGCGCGCCAGTGGACGTGCGCTTGGAGTTTGAAGCACAAGAGAATTTCCCGGAAAATGTATCTGCTTACTGTCTCATTATACACGATTGCATCGTAGAGTACAATCCCATTAGTGGTGACGTGAGAAAACTTGTTTAATCACGTATATAAAATAGAAAAAAAAAAAATACTAGCAGTGAAGTCAGTCTTTATCATGATAGAGGACATGGTGGACATGCAGGGCTTTAAGAAGCCTGGCAACGATTTTGTGCTTAAAGAGTTGGCGATTCTTCCACTCCATGGAGATGATGAGCCTCAAGTATTTCTCTTCAATCCGCCATTTCCTTGGCGAAAACTAAATGATAAATACAAACGTAAAAATTTATGGCTTGAGCTATCTTATCATGGATTAGATTGGCAATCAGGTGTTATCAACTACACAAAAATTGGTAATGTTCTTTTGGAGAATCTCAAAGATGCTAAGAAGATTTTTGTGATTGGAGAAGTGAAGAAAAGGTGGCTCGAAAGGTTAAATTTTAAAGTTAATGATATGGTTGATTATCCAGAGTTTGAACTTCCAACATTAGCTACTGCATGTCCTCACCATAATGGTGCGTATAGATCTATGTGTGCCACCCACAATGTCAAACGAATGAAAAAATTCTAGTTTTATATGGAATGGGAAGATGTTACTGATTCTGAAGAAGATGTATAATAAAAAAACTTAATGAAACTGTATTTTTTTTGAAATTATGTCATAAATCAATGTATTAAATTATATTATTGTTATTATTTATGTAGCCTTTTCCTCAAAACTAGTTTAAGATTAAAATATTAATAACCGATGATTCATTCTGATAAAACACACACTTGCGCAGTGCCTACACTAACGTGTATATAAACTAATATCGGTACGACGCTTTTAAGCTGCAAAATAAAAATGGAGTTTTACGAGAATTGTGTTATTGAAATTAGAGGTTTTCTGGACGCTTCTCGACAGTTTTTACCAAAAGAAGTGGCTGTGGTGTCGCTTATGAGACCAGCGATCAGTCATTGGATTGTGCGGCCCCCGTGCAATTTTTCCACCTTACCTATGGATGTGCGCCAAAACAATGACTTTCAGTCGAAGCGAGTGCATGGACTTCGCTGGTTCGAAGGTGATTGTTCCATTAGAAAGTTACAGCAACATTTGTACACTTTAGCATAAAATGCACATCGAATTTACGTTTATTAAGATAATACAGCCACTCATTTGGAATCGACCATAGGGTGTACTGTGATTAACATTCAGCAATATATGGTGCCATTGCGTCACATTCTTAATATGGGATATTCAACAAAGGCGTTAATGTGTGGTACTCATGATGTACAAAAAAGTCTACGTAGAAAGCAATATTGCGCACTTAGTAAAGCTCATCGAATAAAATTGTGGCTTTGCTCTTTGGTGGAAAGTAGCATTGAACCAGACACAGAATGTTTTTCAGACGCGCTCAATAGTTATAAGAAGAAATTTTCTAAAACGCTTCCCACTTGGGATACTGTTGATGGAATTAATGCTAATGATACTGATAGTGATACTGATAGTGACTCTGAAACTGATACTAATGTTGGTGTCAAAAACGATGACTGTGCGTAGGCAAAAAAAAAAAAGAGTTAAGTAAGCATGAAATTTAAGATCATAAAATTAAAGTACATCTTGCCGTGTGGTAGTACAAAGAAATTAGCGCCGTATTATAAGCTGATAAGAATTTGCGTATTGCTTCAGTTATTCTGTGACGATAGATCAGGCAACATCAACAACATGGGTCCGATCTCTAGCAAACCAAAATATGAGAGCCTCAGTAAGAAGGAGGAGGAGGAAAATAAAAATAGCCGAAAACCTCTTTCAGAAAAGCACGTTGAAGCATCTCAACCAAAAGTGACGGGAAATTATTATTCCGAAAATATTCGCTCTTATCCAAATAAAGATGGATATGATATATTGAAAAAAAAAATCAATACCCACGAAATTCTTGTGTATTTTTTTTTTTTTTTTTTGAAGCTAGCAAGAACATATGTGTATTAAATTTAAAGTTTTGTTATTATTGAAACCCATTTACATACTATCCAAAAAATCTTAAACTTAAATTCATAAGCTGGCTGAATTCCTTGGCAAGGTACTGCGTCGAGTAAGCCAACGTTGGTCGCAGCTTAACGGGATACGCGATCCGCTAAATTAACATATGATGCTGGTACATTATACGCCTAAATAAGATGTGAAGAGTTATCGGCCACGGCTTACACATACTTGTATTCTAGCATGACTCGTTGCACCCGCTCTTGCTAAGAAAAAAATATTACACTGGTACATTATACGCCTATAAATAAGAAGCGAAAAGTCATGGGCCACGGCTCACACATTCGTATCGAAAAGAAATAATAGCTTCATTACTTGGCAAGGTAGTGCGTTGAGTAAGCCAACGTTGGTCGCAGCTAAACGGGATACGCGATCCGCTACATCCACTGATAAGAAGTACACGTTCATGCTTGATCATTATCCTTTCACGCTGTACGTTGGGCTTGTCACACCTACTTGTCACTGACGTGGCTTGGTTTGAACAAACCAGTATCCATATGTTGACATGCCAGCGTACAACTAACGACATAATAGAGTGCATATCTACGAGCGCTATTAATACAGTCGTGCCTGGCTGGGATCGTAGCTGAGCGGTCAGCGTAGAGGCTCACAAATCCTTAAATGACGGGTTTAAGCGACTGCTTTAACTTTTTGGTGGAGCGGTTTACTACAGTATGATGGACTCTAGAATTTGTTTATTGAATAAATTTAAATAACCTCCTCTCCATCTATACGAGAGTTTTCGAAGCTTGTGTCGTTACAACATTTAACCTTCCAAAGAAAAGGTTTCATTTTAAACTTTATCTTAAATTTAGCTTTTACTTTACTACGAATGTTGTCTCTACAATGATCAGCTAACTTAGAAACTAGCAAATGTATTGTCAATATTGATGTTTCAACTGATTATACAAGGACGATGACTATTAAAAATGAAATTTAGTCTATTACATAACTTGGGGCTAAATGAGGTGAACTCAAGATGTTATGAATAATCACGTAATCCAGTGCCTTGAGAATAATATTCTGACTTTAAAAAAATAATGGCTCATGCTAACTTTTTGTCCATGAATGTTCTGTAAGAAGTTCTCTTTTAGTTCGTAATTAGTTATTAGTAAGAAACAGTTATTTTTATGGCACGTATCAAAATGTGTCTTTGCTGTTACGTTAAATAACTAATTTTATTTTTAATTTAGAAGTCACTGTTATGTGTTACTCTAAACTAGCTTAAAAATGCGTTTCTTTGCATTAAATCCACTACTTGTATTATATTATCTTCTAATCTTGTTCTTCATGCGTATTAAATTCCACAAAGTTAAATCCGGCTTGTTTAATATTATAGGCTAACATGACTAATGATGACATCTTGTCAAAAACATAAATATATAAATACTGTCCGGAATAGTTTAAGTAACGTTAAGTACAAATTCAAGCCTTACGCCGAATTTTCTAATCACTGTTACAATAGTTTTCACCGTCTATCAAGTTTAGCTACTATATTTTATATATGGCTTTGATCAACTAAGCTTTTATCGCATTTTGCTTGATGTAATTAACATTATATATTTGTTCAGTTTTGTACCTGAATATTTGCCGACAAACCTTTTCTAAATTTAAATTGCGTCACGTTCGTTATCCTTATAGTAAAGTTGAAGTAATTTTCCGATCATACGCCTTTATCATTGCGTACATTTGCAATGCCCAAGAGACCGTTTTACCTTTACTCTTGTACCTTTATTTATTAATGTACTAGAAGTTTTTACTTTAACTTTTGTATCTATAAATATTTCTCTGCAAGCATAGAAAGTTAGTTAGCGCCCCGCGGTGGCAGAGAAAGCTTCTCTCCACTTGCCTTCACTTGAGCACATTTTCATAATTTAAGCACTGTAAATATATTGTATAAACTTTTATTGCACGTTTGCGTTACATTTATTTTCCGCCGTATACCACTTCCACCTCCACACGACTGAACTGGATTGGGAGCAGCATAAAACCCCTTTCCTCGTGAACAATATTGATGCATTATAAGGTAACTAAAAAAAAATTGTCATTGCTTAAGAATTAGATAGCATTTACAATCAAAAATTTTATTAAATGTTTATTATCTGACATTTGTTGGACTAATCATTACATACAAAATCTTACCGTTTAATTATTTATTTTAGCATTGTTGCATCTTCTTGTCACACTTACGAGATATTTTAATTTAAGACTGACAACTTTAAAAGCTTAGCAATAAGTGATTTAAACAGGCTCATATAGTCTTATAGATTTAAATTTTCAGTTAATCAGGCTGTTGATAACATTTTAGCTTTAACCCCACCTGAAATTAAGTTGTTGTGGCCCTATACTTCCTTTTTTAAATTGACTAGCTAACATACAAATATACTAACTTTTTTAAATTATTTTATATAGTAATATTAAAGTTCTATTCGAGCGACTTTTCTCATAGAAAGATAAAACTAGCTCACTACCTATTGTGGGTCGTCGTAATATATCGTGATAATATATGGTAAACTGAAGCAAATATAAATAATTACTCAACGTCGTGACCTGTACACAATTCTGTGATTTTAAAAATTCATACGGTCTGACTTGATTCTTGTTGTACAGTGCCCTTTAAGACTTTTAAACTTTTTCAATAGCATACATGTTATTATTTTTAAGATTTAGTTGTCTTCCATGCCATGTATTAAACACTGTTATTTCTGTAATATTTAAAAGCAAATATTATTTATTATTTAATTTCTCCTATTTGGTGTATTATTTAACTGTTATTTATATGTTTAATATGTATTTACTTTATTTGTCGTTTTATACACTAATAACTATTAATTTTTATGTATATCAATTTAAATTAACGATCGTGATGCTGAAAAAATTTTGATATAATAGTGAAAACTGGCTCACTAGATATTATAGATTTTACTACAAATTAGGCGAAACGCTATTTATAACACTTCGTTAAGACTATCATTAGGTATAGACTGTCCGTAATTGGTAAACTTACTTTTTTGGCAATTTTTACCCTTCTTCAAAACTTTTTTATTATTTTTACAAGAAACTTAACCCTCGTCGCACGCTCACTGCCAATTTTGAGATAAGTTCATTGTCAACTAAGCTGAAAACACTTCCTACTTTCAATAAAAAAAATTTTTCAAGTTGTCAAGCAAGCCGCTGTTAATGTCGTGCTTTAAACAAGATTTTTACATAAATGAATTTTTTACATAAAGAAAATAGGTCTTGATTTAATTTAACGCTTAAATGCATTTTAACATATGTTACGTTTAAAAAAATATCTTTGGTGTAGAATGCAGATTTTTGTTTGGTGTAAAAATAAATAGACCTATTGTTTTTTAACATAAATTAATTTTTTTCATGCATACTGGAACATTGTCTTTACATTTGTTTTTGTATCGTTACAACGTTACACTGTCTTTTGTAAAAAATTATCTTACTGTGGATCAAAAACGTCGGTATTTTAAGAAAAAATGGTCTAAATCAACTTACTCTAATCTAAGGATTTCGTGATAAGATAAACAAGGCTGCTATCGACTCATCTTCATAAGCGTATGTTTGTATATACCATCTAAAATTGTAAGGAATATATAATACTACCAGGAGACCAAGGTAAATTACGACATTTCTTTAAAACTATCGTTAGGTATAGACTACCCGTAATAGTTAAAAATAACTTTTTGTGCAAGTTTAACACTTTCACTTAATTTTTCCATTAGTTGTAAGAGAAATTTAGTCCTTGTTTCACGCTTACTACCATTTTTTTATATAAGTCTCTTATCAACTTAGCTAGAACACTTTTTACTCTAAATTAAAAAAAACTTTGTTCGTTGTCTAACTAGCAGCTGTTTACGTCGTGTTTACAGCAACACTGTAACATAAATTACATTTTTATAGAAAATTAACAGAACTTGGTTTTACTCCACGTATAAACGTGCAAGTTTTACGCATAGCTTTCTAATGACATTTAACTATTATTTTTTATGACTGCATTTCTTAAAACTTCATATTGAAAAAAAAATAGAAATGCTTTTTTGGTATGAGAATTGCGACGTTCATTTTTTTAAGTGATACTCCAACTAGTAAGCGTCAGTTAAGGAATAGCTTAGAATCCTATCTGTGCAGGGAAAACTCTAAGATTAGAAACCAACACCCAAATAATATCAGTATTTATATGTTGGAGGGTGGGTTCGTTGCTCAGTGTAAAAGAGCGAAATCGCTCGGATTCTATGGAAAAAAATATCTTGAAGATTCCTTTATCTAAGTTTAAGTGAGGTGTTAAATAATCTATTAATTTCTGCAATACATACAGTAATTATTTTTAATCATTGTCTTATTGATTTTTGCTTTGGTAGTTTCTTCTTATTCTAAATAAATTTATTTATACTTCCAGCCCAGATAAAGTTCTTATACGTTAAAACTTGCTTTTGTTCTATATAACCTTATTTATTATCCACTCGTGAACTTGACAATAGAAAAAACAATAAAAATTTTGAACTATATAAACTGTAAAGCAAATAACAAAATCACTTATAATTAATTTCTCAAATAAACGTTAAGTAATATTAGGACTTGCCATAACCTATAGAGGGGTTGGGTTAAATAATTAAAGACAATTAGTTATTCTCTTTACTAAATTTATTTTTTTTCATTTTAATAAGAAAATAATGTTCTTAATCACTAGGTTTTTTACTTATATATATATTACTAACGCAATTTTTTAATTAACACCAAAAAAGTTTCTATTATATTCCAAAGGCTGCGAATCATTTCAAGATAAATTGAATTTTGCACTTGAATACAAAATGGATTATTTTATTTACTTTAAATTTTGCAAAAATATATTTTAAAAGATTTTTAAAATTTTCCCACACAAATTCCCTTTCGCGTTTGCGGTTTTACCGAGAGTAGTACAGCTTCAGAGTGTTAGTCCTGGGCTCGAGGCCTATCCTAAAAGAATCACGTATGGTTAGGTCGTCCTGGGGGTCTTGGTTGCCTGGAGCAAAATCCTAGTAACCTGTCCAAGTACTTCGCCCAAGAAGCGCTGTCACTATTCCTAATATCTGTAATACATGGTATCCCTCTTTCTCTTGGCTCATGCTCTTCACGCTCAGTATGGGTGCACGGAAGAGTTCCAGGTTTGAGTAAGCAGCGGATCTCCACGTCCTAGGTTCGCTGGAGGATAGACGTGTTTTTCCGATCGTCAGTGCCTTTTATAGCTGACTTGCAGATAATTCACTGCCGTAATCTGCGCTTTCTCTCCGTGCACTATCGATTATACGTGTTTTCCGATAATTCTTGCGCATATTTTGTTTAGCCTCTTGCGCATTATTGACAGCGCTTATGATATGCTTTGCGCCAATTCTTTAACTTTCAACTTGTCGAACTTCATATATTTTTGGTAATTATTCAAGAAATAGCAAAATAATAATAGAAACAGAAATTGTATCATTTTAATTTATATGGTAAACTGAAGCAAATATAAATAATTACTCAACGTCGTGACCTGTACACAATTCTGTGATTTTAAAAATTCATACGGTCTGACTTGATTCTTGTTGTACAGTGCCCTTTAAGACTTTTAAACTTTTTCAATAGCATACATGTTATTATTTNAAACAGAAATTGTATCATTTTAATTTCTTAGTGATAAAAAATAATCTCTTGCATTTACCCACTTGAATTTGTAAGAATAAACCTTTTTTTGTTTTTTGAAAAAATAAGGTTCGAATAACAAGTTTTATTGATTGCTATTAACATCATTTTCTTTTAGATGTCTCATTTTGCGAGTCATGTTTGCCAAAGAACTCTCTCTCTCTATGGTTACATAATTTATACAGGATTTTTTTTCTAGTGTATACTGGGTATATTTATCTCCATTCTTTCTGTTTTGTTTAATTGTGTGTTATTTTCTATTGTTTTATTGAAATCACTTTTGATTGTTTAAGTATATTTTTGTTGGGTTTTCTTGCCAATATTGTTAACGTACTGAAATCCCTGGTACTTTTTTGTGTTTCTTATTGTTGTATAGGCTTAAAAAATTGGCTGCCACGGTTTCACTCCTTCTTATCAATAGTATTTTCAAATCCCTATTTAATATGGACGAACAAAAACAGTAGGAAAGGTTTTTCAAGCATCGTTGTATTTCTCATTAATGTATTTGAATATACTTGTTTTTTAACCCCCCGTATATACCTTTTAGTTCAATATTTATTTCCAGGCATATAAAAAATCTACTGGTTAAAAGACTACCATTTTGCGCTTCCTCCAGTAGTGTCTGTTTCAAATCTTGAAATACTGTACTCATTTTCAGATTTACTAAAGAAAAATTATTGCTTTGATTTTTATTGCAAATAGGGTAATTCAACGTGTGTGTATTTGTGATAATATCCGATTTTTTATCATCAGCACCTTTCCCTTTAAACTGTGTATCAAATATAAACACTGCTAGATAAAATTGGTATCAAACACTTTTGGCCCTTGAGCGGGGGCCAAAAAAAAAAAAAATTTTTCTTGGATATTTATATAATGGCTTTGTTCAAGTTTGGTATGAAGATGTTTTGACTCATTGGTCCTTATAATGCTCCTTCCTGTCGTTGTATCTCGTAAGATATCTGCTTCAGAATCTTTTAAGCTTAAGGATACAACGTCTATTCGTTCCCCTGGTTTGTTATTTCTCTGATTGAATTTATCTGAGCTCCCTGAGTTTCTCAAATACATGAGTTTCTTTGTGGCCCCTCTACATATGGTCAATTAGAAATGTTGTTATTATTGTTATTATTGTTATTATTTTGTCTAGGGTTCGTATTGCGGTTTGTATTATTTGTGGTGTTATTTGTGTTGTTACCACGGCCACACCGATTAACATTTGGTGGGTTTAGTGTTGAAGTTTGGAAGTTATTGTTATTACAAGTGAAGCTATAACTTACAAATGAGTTTTCTTTAATAGTTATCGAGCTATTTGATGCTCCAACCGTATCCATAGGGTCTAAAAGCTTAATAAGATCGTCAATTTAGTTAATTTCTCGAAGAAGTATAGATTGCTGTATAACTTCGTCAAAATGATTTGCAAACTCTTCAACGGCTTCCGTATCAGTTGGTGATGCTGATAACATTTTACCGTAACTGCATAAAGTTAAAACATATTCACCGTGACTCATATTGTTTGCAGCTTCGTACGCATTCCATTTAAGTGCCCACCAAACTTCAGCTTGTACTGTTGCATTCCAATATTTGTTTAAAAATAAAGTTTTAAAATCATTCATCAAATGTATTTTTTCTTCTATATGCTTAAGCCAGTTAAGCGTTGGCCCTTTTAATGCTTGAGATAAAACAAAAATAATTGCATCGGCTTCCATAGGAGTAACTTTGATGTAAGTTTTCAATACTTTTAGAAACTTGATACGTCAACCGCTTGTGGCTGCACTAAAAATTGGCAAATTTACCTTTAACTGAGAAACTTCTCTTTCTTGTACGTTATTTCTACATCTTCCTTGTGGTGGGCAATAACATTTCAGATACAGTCGTCTTCCTATTTTCAATTTACTATGGCTATTGTTTGTCCTATGACTGTTTGATTAAGTTTCTGAAAAATGTCTGTGTGGCTTTTGCTATGTTAAGTGCGAGTTGATCTAACTTTTTGCTTACATTGTCTTGTATTTCTGACTATCTTATGAGCTCTACGTGGCATTGTGCTTCTTTCCCGCGCATTTAATTTTGTGCTTGTGTCATTCGTTCTACATATCTGTCTAGCGTGTTGTATATGTACGTAAATCAAATCAATTGTTGTTTAAGTATATTTTTTTTGTGTAAGGACTCGGTTTACTTTTGCTATGATTTTTTCAGTATTATTTATGGGATTAAGTAATGGAATCTCAGCCATTAGCTGCTTTTAGACCCCTATCGCTTCGAAAACATTCTCATTATTTATAAGCGATATAATTAGATCAGGTGATTAATCTAATAAAAAAATTTTACTTAAATCATCGTTTTAACCGTGAATTTGTGCTGTCACTTGTTGTTCTTGTAGTTGTTTTTGTTGCGGTTGTTGTTGTTAATCATCATGGTTGCCCCCTCCTCGTGTTTCAGCCATTTTACATGAATATAATAATAAAAAAAAACCTTGACAATATCTAACTATATATTATTACACAGTATCTTGCAAAATTTAACCGTTAAACATTTTGTATATTTATGATGTGAACTTATTTAAATACTCCCTCTTAGATTGCTAGTTCCACCAAGGGTACTATTGACGACCGTCATTTCTTTGAGAGTAACCCCGACTATCTAGCGATAGTTAAGGAATAGCTCATAAGCGCATCTGTGCCAGGAAAACTCTAAGATTAGGAACTAACACACAATTAATATCAGTAGTTATATGTTGCGAGAGTTCATTGTCCAGTGTAAAAGAGTGGAATTGCTCAGGCTGCTAATTCCATTAAAAAAAATATCTTAAGGTAGCTTTTATCTGAGTTTAAATCAAAAATTGAATAATTTATGAATTCCTGCAATATGTGTATCGATTATTTTAAATGATGGCTTTATTGATTTTTCTATAAGTTATTTTTTTCTTATTATAAGTAGATTTATTTATGCTTCGGGCACAGATAAGGTTGTTATACGGTGAAACTTACTTTCATTTTGAATAACTTAATTTCTTATCTACTCGTGAACTTGGCAATAGAGAAATCACGTATGGAGGGGTTGGCTTAAATAAATAAGTATTTAATTATTTAATCTTTTTCTTAAATTTATTTACTTTTTTTTTATTAAGAAAATGATGTATTCAATCGTTAGGTTTTAAACTGACTTTCATTTGAATAACTATCGCAATTACCAATTTAACAACCGAAAAGTTCGTATTTTATTTCAAAGGCTGTAAATCACATCAAGATAAGTGGAATTTTGCCTTTAAATACAAAATCAATTATATTATTTACTTTAAATTTTGCAAAAAAATATTTTAAAGGATTTTTAAATTTTCCCGCATGAATTCTTTTTTACGTTGGAGGTTCTACCGAGAGTAGTACAGCCTCAGAGTGTTAGTCCTGGGCTCTATGCCTATCCTAGAAAAATCACGTAGGGTAAGATTGTCCTCAGGGTCTTGGATACCTGAGGAAAAGCCCTAGTAATCTATCCAAGTACTTTGCCCAATAAGCGCCATCGCTATCCCTAGTATCTGTACTACGAGGTCTCTCTCTTTTTCTCGGCCTATACTCGTCACTGTTAGTACTGGTGCATAGGAGAGTTCCAAGTCTGATTAGGCAGCTGATCTCCGCGTTTTCGGTTTGCTGGAGGAGCGATATGTTTTTCCGCGCATCAGCACCTTTTATAGCTGATTTGCAGATCATTCGCCGCCATAATCTGCGCTATCACTCTGCACACTATTGATTATACGTATTTGCCGGTAATTCTTGCGCATACCGTAACAAGCTTCTTGTGCGTACTTAAGTAGGCACACAATATTGTTATGACAAAACTTGTTTGGAGTATGGTCTTAACTGTTTTATTCAAGTGTCATTCATGGGTATCTTAGGATTCAGCTCATGAGTTTTATTTGTTTTTTTTAATGAAATAATCATCTGCATGTGAATAAAATGGGTAATTTTAATTAATGTATTTCTTTAATAATGTAGGTTGATTATACGTTGTACTTTTACATATAATTTTATCGTGCCACTTTTATAAGGTTCAACGTAAATTTTATTACAGATAAATAACTGACATCGATCACTGATTGTTGTTACTGCTGCTTCAGAGTTCCCTGATGCATCGTTGCGGTAACCTTCAGTGTTTCCTTAAACTTCACGAATGAGTTTGCGGCCAGTAGGATATTGCAATTACTGCTTTCTCTGCTATCACTGGAACCACTTTTGGTGGGCCTCCTTTGCTGTACCTCGCTCCATAGCGTAGTCCGATACTATTGATGTTCTCACTGCGCACTCAAGTTGCCTCAGCCAACACATTATGCCTTACGTGCGTAAGATACTGACGAGTCGCGAGAGTCAAGAGTTGACTAAAACTTTAGAGGATAGGTGACAGACGTAAAGAAAGCAATTTTTCCTCTTGATGGTGAGTTTTTATAGCGTCAGAGCAAGTAAAAGAGGTCTTTGGTTGAATAAGGTCAACCAATGAGCGATGTCCATTGCAGACTACGTTGACAGCAAAACAGTAGGCTTGCACGATGATGTTACATGTTATGATATTACGTATTAGGAAATAACAATACAACAATACCAATTGCATTTCTCTGACAAGTGTGATTGAGCTTTTTTTGGGTCAGTGGTGATGAAAGCTCGCATCAGCAATATAAGAACACCAAATACAAGTTCAATTGTGACATTAAGTTTACAAATTTCGAAATTAATCCTTCTGGGGATTTCACAATCAGTTTTGAGTATAATGAAAGAGTATGTTGATTACAAATTTTATAATCAGTGTTATTAGAAGTGGACAATCAATGTACAAGTAATTTGTTCATTGATATTTACAATACGATTTCAATTCATACGTGCATTCTTACAAAGAGGTTGGCTGTACCATGTCAGCATATTGTTGAACATTGATTATCTGAATTTGATGGACGGATAGTTTTTAGTTATATTATAATTCGTATCAACTCGGGATGTAACTCTATGATTCGTGCTGACTCTTTAAATTTTAACGTGGCAAACTTAACGTTTTTTTATTAAATATTTAAGAAAAAGTTAAACAATTAAACCAACTCATTGTACTTTATAGATTTTATAAGTTAAGCGTGGCCGCTATCGACACATCTTCATAAGCAATTTCATGTATACATGGCCTTACATTGTAAGAATGTATGTTGTGCAAATAAAATCTTTTTATTGAAGTTTTGATTTGACTTTAACCCCAATTTGATTTTTTGCCCAACTTTAAGTGCTGTTTTGAGGACGACTAGCTTACTAACTAAGTTACAAACACTTTATTTTCTCTAGAAAGGGTAATGTTTAAGTTGACGATTGAGCTACAATTATTGTTAAAGGTTTATTCTTGTTAACTTTGTATTACTTGTTTATATATTAGATAAACGTAAGTCAATATAATAACTGTTACTCAATACTTTACACATTCCTATAATTTTTAAAATATAACTGTGTTATCTAAACTATGGTTACAAATGAATCTTTAAAATTTTAATGCTTTTCTAACAGCGCTTGAGTAGTAATTCTTTACATTAGTACTCTTGTATGTCACTATTAGAAATTGTTATTACTGTTTATTTAAAAAGTTACTTCAGTGCATTATTAAAAGTGCGTTTCTAAGTCATGCGTTAAAGGATGNAACACTTTATTTTCTCTAGAAAGGGTAATGTGTAAGTTGACGATTGAGCTACAACTATTGTTAAATGTTTATTCTTGTTTACTTTGTATTACTTGTTTATATATGAGATAAACGTAAGTAAATAAAATAACTGTTACTCGATACCTTACACATTCCTATAATTTCTAAAATATAACTGTGTTTGCTAAACTATGGTTACAAATGAATCTTTACAATTTTCATGCTTTTCTAACAGCGCTTGAGTAGTAATTCTTTACATTAGTACTCTTGTATGTCACTATTAGAAATTGTTATTACTGTTTATTTAAAAAGTTACTTCAGTGCATTATTAAAAGTGCGTTTCTAAGTCATGCGTTAAAGGATGTTCTTGTTGTAACCGGACATAGCTTATTAATTATATCGTCCAGAAGTCACTGTAATATGTTACTTTAAACTTGCTTACAGATGCGCTTTTTTTAATTAACTTCACTACTTATGTATTTATCTTAAACATTTGTTTTTTATATTATAAGACTATTTATGATATCTTGTTAAAAACATACATATACAAATACTGTCCGGAATAGTTCCAGTGACGCTTTGTGCCAATTCGAGCCTTACGCTAACTTTTCTGATCACTCTCACAATAATGCCAACCATCTATTAATAAAGCTACTATATTTTAAATTTATCTTTGATTAACTAAGCTTTTAACGCATTTTGCTTTATTGAATTGAAATCATATTTCGGTGCATTCTAAGTCACGTGAAAACATGGTCATAGCTAAAAAATGGGATAGCAATTACAATGTAATTGTTTATTGACTGTTTATTATTTGAAATTTAATAGACTGATCATTATCTACGAAATCCTGTCGTTTAATTTTTTATTTTACCGTTGTTGCATCTTTCAGTCATATATACGAGATATTGCAACTTGAGATTCACAATTTAAAAACTTTTTTAATGTGTGGTTGAAATGGGCTTATAGAGTTTCATTAATTTTCATATGCAGTTAACCAGGCTAGTATTAACTTTTTTTCTAACCTCACCTGAAATTTAGTCGTCGCATCACTATAAATGCTGTTTTTAAATCAATCAGCTAATGTACAAATATTAACTAACTGTTTTTCAACTTCTTTTTCAGCTTGTTAGTGGTTATTTTTAAGAAAAAAATATTTTTATGCCACTTCATAAAGTATGTTTTTGCTTTAAGATTATAAAGCTAATTAGATGTATCATTTAAAAGTCACTGTGAGGCGTTACATTAAACTAGCTTAAATATGCGTTTCATTGCAGTTACATCACTGCTTGTGTTAGTTAAGATTGAGACAAATGAAATGAGTTATTGAATAAATATTATGTTATCAATTCAATCATGTTCTTGTATACAATACATATTATAGTGAAAATTAAAATATTTCTCAATATAATAAACTAGTTTGATGATTATTTTAGTTAGCTGCAATCTTTAAAATTTTATGTAGTGAATTGACTGCTTTTGGTCATCGATTGATATCAATACGATGTAAGCCTTTATACCACGGAAAGGTATTAGTCTTAAAACATGAATTTTTTTTTGTTTTTGCTTGTTTTTGTTTTTTTTTGTAATTATTTTTTATTGTTTTTTTGTAGTTGTATTTTTCTCAGTGTTTTCTCATGTGTTTCAATTAGGTAATAAGAAACTATTGCTTTANAACTCTCAAAGAACTAAGAAAAGGATGTGACTCGACTAATAAATAATGCGCTATATCTTCGTTTGTTACAAGTCGATTCATCATTTTACTATGTGTAAAACGAGCTTTACGAAATACTCTGTTATGTGCTTTTTTCGATTTTTCAGAATAGTACCCTATATGTTTTGGAAATGTCTTTACAATATCATAACCATGAATAAAAATCTCATGTACACTCGGTGGCATTTTGTACCAACCATACAATTGAACACATTTTCTGGCTGCTTCTAAACAGTTATCTTTAAATATATTAAATCGTACATTAGTTTAACACGATATTATTTGTAACACTTCATATAATTTTAATAAAACATCTTGATCAATACAAATTATTCTCGATACAGCTTTATATTCAGAAAAAAAGTACGAGCTACATTTTCCGTATTTGTTGTACCATAACCTTGTTTAACAACATCAACTGTTATCCCAAGTTTTTCCTTCAAAATTTGTTGAATAATCTTTTGGCGATCAAGTTTAATTTTTTTGTTACTACTAGATCCTGTTCACTGCCTAAAATCTAACTTATATAAAATGTGTATCAAATACTCCATAAATCTAATCCAACTATGTAATATTGAAAATCCAAATTTGTAATTTTCATCAAGACATTTGCATGTTGAAACGTAATCAATTTTTTTAACATATTTTGGTCCAACTTTATAAATATTACAGAAATTGGCAAATTTTTGATTTGTCAAAACATTTCCCATAAACATTCTTTATGTGGGATAAGGTATACAGTAAAACCTGGAGCACAATGTGTATAAAGAAAGAAATACAAAACGATAATTCAATTCCAAAGTATATTCAAATCTCTTGTCTTATAAAATAGTTACAAGATTTGGTTTTGACGCAACGACTAATTTATTGATATAATGAAAAAAGAAAATAAGAAAACATAACGTAGTCGTTAGACACTATTCAACCTCACTTAATCGTGGATTTAAAATAAACTAAATAATTTGTTTTTTCCGTTGGCACAACTCACTATTTCCTATCTTAAAATTATACAACGTTTTGAATAAACTTGATTTGTGGAGCATTAGCGCTACTTCTCCTGTAACTTTGATATAATATTTAAATCACGAAAAAACGCCTTTTTTTATACGAGTCTTACACAATATTTAAGATTGACGTGGCTCTAGTATATCAATAAGTCATAATTTTAATGAACTCAACAATATATTTCAAACTTATGTTTTTATTTTGATCTAATCACCATTGAACGCAAAATAATAATTGTCAATAACAAAATTTGGATTCGCCTATACGATCTCTCTCGTTAACGAGTTTTATGCACTGATAGACAATAATTAAATATTGAACTGAAATCCCTTGCACTCTATACTCTATTAGACTCAATAATCTCTCGGATATAATATTCAAAAAAATATAAAGAGTACAATCGTAGGCTCATCGCAGAATCAACGGGATATATGGGCTGGACAACACGGTAGTACGATATATAAAAACAATAAAAGAAATAAACCTAAAAAAGAAAGAGATAGGCTAGTCAGTCAGCAAAGAAAGATGAGTACGCCTACGAAGCCACCGCAAGGGATTTATCACTTCTGCGACGAGAAATGATCGCAATGATAATTCACGAACTCTTTTCAATTGCCGATTAGATAGCCCCTTTTTACTCATGCAGACCGGGAAGAAAAAATAAGCAGAGGTGAGAGGCTTGGGACGAAAAAGACCGTGTTCCTGGAGAAAACCCAGAAAAGTAAGCCAACAGTTGCTGAGCACCCCTCAACCGTCCAATTTGGTCTGGTTTATGAGTTTATGATGAACTCTTCCTCTGAATGCCTCTCCCGTCTCTGCTCTCAAGCCTCTCTCTGCTTTTCCCTTTTCCTGTGGCGAGCCACCAAAACTGATGCCAGTATTCGGACATTTTTGCGTTTCCTCACCCCAGATCGTGGCCCGACACGTCTAGTCCCTGCATTGCCCCCTACTGAGGTTTTTGCTATTAACTGAGCAAAGAACTCTGTCAATTTGCCCTCTTCCCGGATTTCGTCCAAGTGGATGTTTTCGCCGGTCTGTGGTAAAGGCATCCATTTTTATGAAGAGAAACATTCGATTAAACTCGCTTTACCCAGGTATAGGTGGGTTAACCAGCTTGAGGGTTGTTAGAGGTGGTTTATAAGGGTTGTAGGGGTATGTGGGAGTGGAAAATTAGTAGCATCGCCGTCGCATTTGATAATAGGCATCCTTCAAAATATTTTGAATTTCATTTTATTGAAATCAGACGGAAATTGAGCTGTGGCTGGACTTTTTTCCATTTTTCTACACTGTGCGTCGCTCTGGGTGAAATTGACCAGCCTTAGACGAGCCGTGAAAAAGTGCATTGAAATATTACACAGCAGTTGGTTCTAATCGTATAAAAGCAGTCATAGCCCCTTTGCGAATACCGTGTTATTAGCTGAAACTACTCCATTAGCCACGTGTCCCACTTACGTGCCCAGCGTGTGTTCCGAGTTTTTAAGCGAAAGCTTAGACTTAAATAGTACGTTGCGCTAACATGACAATAGTAATATTTTATATAAGCTTATCTTAAAAAATAGTTTAATTTTTTATTTACGTTTCCTGCTTTTAATGTAGGTTACCAGGAATTCTAAAATTTGTTCCCTTATTGAAAGTTTCTGAATTATTGTGATTTTTTTTGCTGAGTTAATATTTCACGTTTGTAAGTTGAATAACCATTTGATATTTTAAATGTTTTGTGATGGTTTTTTGGTGAAATAATTTATGCAGTTAAGTTAGTGATTTATATAGTCACAATTTATTAGGTAAAAACGAGAAACTTAAGATTCAATATACGTTAATGTACAATGCAAGATTGTCTGGTATTGCTGGTTTGCTTATCTTGTTTTCCTGCATAAAAAGCGTGAGTTTTATAATAATTTTTGTTTGTTCGCAAAGAAAGTGTATTAAAGATGCGTTCATGTTACTTGTACAACGGCTTAAAGCTGACAATCAGTTTGAATTTGCTTGTTACATGTAATTAATTGTACTTTAGGATCCATTTTTTTGTGTTGTTAACAACGTAGTTGTACAACTATGACTTTTATTAAAGACTAGCAGTCTCTCTGTCTCAGCTTTGCCCAAAACCTACTGAAAGAAGCACCGTAGTGTGTTGATACGTCATATAAAACGTTTTTAGTTAAAACTCTCACATCTATTGTTGACACTTCTTAGAATAGTAAGCTTCTTATCAAGATCATTTTTGCCAGGAATCCATGCAGTTCATTCGGTTAAACAATAAGTTGTCAAAAGTAAAAAGTATACAATGATGCTGAAAAGTACCAGGCGTTTTTCACACCATGAAGTAATTGCTGGACCTCTGGGGCCGTTAATTTTAAAAGAGCCATTTGTTAAAACTTCAAAGATTTAAAACTGACAAAAATATATGGTTGAAAAAATTGTTTTTTCAATCTCACAACCTTATTACTAAAGCAACAAAGTCCTGGAGATTAATCTTTTAATCTTTTATCGCCACAATGAGTACAAAAAAATATTCTACCTATTTAAAAATCTAGACAATTTAAGTGATTGTTATCGGGGTTGTAATAAAAAGCTGATCTCTTACTTAACAGATTCCTTATTTGTTGATTTTCACGCTGTTGCTTCAATTTTGATGAATGTTCTGCATCAGATTTCTGACACCTAAAATTGTATGCATTTTAAGAATTCAAATTTTTCTTTAAACTTGGTCTGTTACGATTATATGCATTATGGAAAGTTTCATGAGCCTTAAGGACAGTTTTTAGTCAACTTTGTTTAGTTGTAATGTCTTTGTTACTAAAGTCAATCCACGTTCAATGGCCCTAAAAAGGGCCAATGAGCTAAGCTCTTTCGTGACTGAAGTTTTCAGCATACCTGACTGCCTGTACACCTCAGGGTAATATTTTGTGGTCTGCTGTTGTAGCACCAAACTAATAAGGAGGAAAACTTTAACAGCTGAAGCTTTGAAGCTAGTTGTAAAAGCTGTTTCCCAATATCTCCTAGTGATACGCCTGAGATCTTCGTGTCCAAAACTCTTTCTTTTTTTTAAAAGCTTAATCGAGTTGGTGATCTAAGGTAGGGAGTATGTTTCATAATGCTTGCCTGTTGGAGACATTCCCGTTTGCTCAACTTTATTTTTCGCTTAGAGCTTCACTATTTAATCCACCCAACACAGACCTTAAAAAGGATGGGTAACTCCTGATTAAATGGTAAGAGTCGAGCGGGTTATACATAATACAGGACCGTTGGTGACCAGGGTTTCCAGCCTCATGACAGACAACTCCGTTTGTGACGTCTGCCAGTAAATGACTGACTTGATCAAATAATGACAGGCTTTATATAGTCTTTTAGTGCCCAAATCATTATCGAAAGTGATGGTCACAATATATTTATTGGAAAAATAATTTAACATTTATTAGCCCCAAAAAAACCAATGATATTGATGGTTTATCAGGAAACGTAAAAACTTTTAATGGCCGTAAAAAGGGCCAGTGGTGAGACTTTCAGTAATTTTATATTATTATTCTTGATGATAGAGAACCAGATGTGGGTAGCTTGACTCTTACCCTTGGAGTATCTGCGAACGGAGACCATGCTGGAGAGAGTTACACTGCTGGCCAGCAGAATATTTTTTGTTCGAGTCGTTTCCTCAATAAATAACCGTTAACTGTTTGTCAGGGAAATGGGCCTGGAGAATACGGTTTATGTGTATATGCCGTTAAAAGGAACCGCTTAGGAGGAGGCCCATAAAAGAACGGCCCACGTTACTCCAAATTGTTCAAATGGATTGTGCTTTGGCTAGACGTCTCCTGATTAGATGATTGGAAAAAGACTGTACTGTGGATTGATTTTTATATGTTTGTCGAGATGTTACGTTTAAGTGTTGGCCACCTGGTAAATGGAGCTGAAACCTTGATTTCATAATAAGTACCTTTTCTAATCACGGCCAATCGTTCTAAAAAGGCCCAGTAAGGGCACGATTTTGGAATTGCGCTCAAAGCTAATAACGCCAGAAACGTTGGCCCCTAGAACACCTTTTATTTGTGGCACTCTCTTATCTTGTAGCATCGGGATTGAATTCAATGTAAGTTGTTTGTCAATTGAAGAAAAATTTCATCGGTAGCCAGGATACCCAGCTGCACGACTTGCAACTCTATTCTTGATGCACTGCTGGTAAATTTTATGCAAAATGAATATTGTATACAACTCCGTTTGTTGTGCTGACCTTAAAAGTAATAAGCAACAGCAGTTGGCGTTTTATTCATTATAACTTGATAACAAGTTGCATTTCACCACTTATTTTTTTCTTCTACCTACCTAAAAATTTTAAACTGTAAATATATGTAGCTGAAATTTTTTCACACTATTTACTCTTATCTCATACTATATTTTACATTTTTTGTTGTGTTCTCTGTATCGATAAGGAAGTTTGTCTCATAATTTCTAAGAACAGTCTGCTTGTGTTCGGGAGTTTTAAGTACGACGACGATTGAAACGTGAGGTGCGCATCGCGTTGCGCGAAGAGTGGCGCCATCGGGTGGCTTGTGCACATAACAGCGGGAGAGAAGGGAGGAAGAGGCGAGAGAGTGAGCACAGGGGCCTTCAAGTTGGACGCATTCGAGTCTAAGAGACAAATGCGCATGGACGGGAGAACAGAGCTTAAGTGGATGGCAGTTGGTGCCCAGATCATACTAAGTTGTCCCTTTTTTGTGCCTTACCTAAAAAACAAAACAAGTTTTAAGTGGGGTCCCAGGGGCTTCGAAAGGTCGGTTGTGACACGCGGAGAGGTGCGGAAACGACAGGTGGGAGAGCTGAAGCACTGCTTTGCGATACAGGAAGAGACCAGGCGTTCAACGTTGGTGTGATCCTCCGTGGTACGCTGAGGCTGACCGAGACTATCGGCTATGGAGGAACCGGAACCTCGACCATCACCACGGTAACTTGAACTCCGTGCTACGCTGAGGCAGACCAAGACGTCGGTGTACGGAGCCAGAGCCCTTAACTTCCACCGAGCCTTTTTTCGCGTTACGTGGAGGCTGACTGAGAGATTAGTGAGCGAAGGGAACAGTTGTGATAGCAGCCAAACACAGGTCTGTAGAGTTAATTACCATTTGTGTCAGTCGATGAGTCATCCCGAGAGCCTGCCAGTGAGATTGTATCCATCTATTCAGACGCACGATCGGCACTCTCTCTCTCTTTTTTCCATAATTCGCGCCTTCGTTTCCGCGAGCTAATTCTAGTATCTCAAAGTGTAAACCAGGTAGGCGAGACGTGCCTTTGATTTGTACCAATTGTATTGTTGTCGTTGAATGCATTCACGTAGGGATCTTTTATAAAACTATTGTAAACCTTTTCATATATATTATATATCAATTAAAGCAAAACAATAACTCAAACAGCAAGTGATTATTAATGCAACNAAAGCAAAACAATAACTCATAAACCACGAGTGATTATTTATGGAACCTAACCACGCTTTCCTCACGAATAAATACACATTTCTTCACGTCCATCCAACAATAAGATTAATCAATTTAACAGCTTGTCAGTTATTACTTATGCCTTTTAAAACTGTCAAAAACTATCGAATATAATATAAGTATAAATAAGAAGAGTTTTTCTGATTATGACATTCTTATACAGATGCTCACTTGTTTAGACTGTGTCCAATAATTTAGTGTACTATTCGGCTTAATTATCGTTTACCACTACTTTGATAGCAGCAGGGACGTTAAAAAAATAATATTAAGGTAACCTAAAGAAAACAATAGCTCTTTTTTATTTAATATAAATCCTACACGATTTTTTTAATTTTTTTTTCTTATGTGTATCATTTTTACACTCAAAAAGCGTAGTGGCTCTTTTTTAAAGTGAATTTTACTTTTTTTTATGCTCTCGCCTTTCATTATGCTCAATTTTTTTGTCTCAATATACTTTTGCTATTAATTTTTGGTGTTCGAGTACCTTTTAAGATTATGACATACATGAATTTATAACTTAAATGTCGCTGGTTATGACCCATTACTGAAATTAAGTACTTTTTTTGGTTTGAATCTATTTCATTTATTCTTGTTTTTAGATTTAACAAAGCAGTTAAGATTATTAATAAGCCAATTAGACTGTCTTTTACTATATAGTAGTCGTATTTATGCCCATGCTTTTTTGTTACTTTTAAAATAAATGTCTATTCATATTATTATTCTTTAATACCGCATTTTTAATTTATTTTTTTGCATGAGTCAATTTTATTTCATTCTTGTAATTTCTTTATTTTCAATGCCATTCTTTACTTTTTAGAAGTCAAAATTGTGTAGTACTACAATATATGTTAAGGTGTTATGAGTGTTTTACCAGTTATACTGGATCTGTAAATTTGACTATTTGTCTATAGTATAGTAATTTTTTAGTTAACTTTGACTTGCTTAGTCAAAATTTAACATCTGTTCTTCTAAGATGCTGATACAAAAATATACATTATTTTTCTTTATTTTAATTGTGGTGTTGCGTCCCTGCTGTGTATTAACTAATGTAGTTACATTAAATACTAATTTAGTAGCAATTTAAAAGGTGTCAAATTCAAAATTGGTCACAGCCATAGTATTCATTAATAAATAAAGGAGATCTTACTGGTTATGATCTATCGCTGAAACTGTTTACTTGTCTATGATGTCTAAATTTTTTAATGATTACTTTTTGGCAATATTGATGTTATACATAACTTTTTTAGGTGTATGTATTAGTACGTATAGCTTTCTTAAAGCTTTATATAGAAAAAATATATATATA
>NW_019380509.1:119039-137938 GCF_000648655.2 Copidosoma floridanum
TATAATAAGAGTGCAAGATATGTATATATATATATAATTAAAACAATTTTTTATCACATATATGTGGCTAGGTGCGAAGGATGAAAGAAAAGAAAGAAGAAAAGGCAAGAAATACGAAAAAAAAATTAGTATTTATATAACTGTATATCAATACTAATGTATGCCATCTGTGGGTAATTTGATGTTTCATGGAGGGCAATGCTCTGGTCCCCGCAATATAAACGTAAATAGTATATGTATTCTTAGAGAAGCACGTTCCTTAAGTAGGTATGGGTTGCATTGATAGGATTGCTGAGGTTGCAAAAATCTTGGGGTCTTCAACTGGTTGTCTTACGTTTAGGGATATCAAAAAATCTATAGCGTGGGTCCATTGGTTTCTGATTTTCTAAGACGAATTACAGTACATTTGGTGAATTATGAGTACAATGACAACGATAGTTAAACTTCCTCCAAATGATGTAGCAAGATAGATTTTTTCTAGAGATTTTTCTTTTTTATGGTTTGAAATCTCTCTTAGTTTTTCTACTGTATCTTCTGATGACAGGGCGTCATTTGAATCAGCCCATTATATCATTATTATTTGTTCTTTTCCCTTTAATTCAAATGTGTTGTTCATAGGACGAGGAAGAATATCTTGAGATAATAATATAAATAGATCTACAGTTAATTAACGTTTGTATTAGTAGGTATAATTAAGTTATGTTAAGATTATGCCATTTAGGGTGATATTACGGGAATTTAATGTGCACTGCCTGCTTAATGTTAGAATTCCGGTGACCTTGAGAGTCAGTTCTTGGTGATGATTGTGATCACACATTAGACGAACTGTAAAAGGATCTCTAGTAAAATAGAGCCATTTCTAAGTGTATTTTAACTTGGTCCAATAGAATTTTTCCAATTTATATCACATATTTTCACATTTTCTTAGAGACTCTTCTCTAGGTTTAATAAAAAGAAAAAATTCACAAGTAGCATCATTGATTTCTTCTATTATTGCATAGGTATGTTTACATAGTAGCAATCGACCATAGTATATACATTTATTCATGCAGTCTTTATCAGCTTGAAAATAATAATTCTTGGTGGTGGTTTATAATTAAATAGTCAGTTTTTGTCTTAATACTAAGAAACTTTGTAGATTGATGTATATTACGTGCCGTGGGTACTGGATGCATTCTGTAAGTGCTATATTTGTCATTTTCGACGAAAGGCAATGTAATTGTAACCACTAATTAGCCGTCATTTATAACAGCTCTTATACGGGAAAAGCTATGTAACTTAGCAATGGTGATTCGTGCTTCATCTGATGGTAGAGAATGTTTCTTACTGGATGAGTAAATTTCTTTGATGCTTGGTGAAAGACATTGTTGTATCTCGAATCGTCATAAGTTGATGTTTTTTAGTGATTGTCTTACGTGTTATAGTGGCATTAATCTTTCTTATTAGTTTATATTAAGCTGTTTATGGCAGTGATATAATAAGTCATACATTTGGAAACCTAGTTCTGTGTTATAGTTTGTGAGATTTTTTCAGCCCCAAAGTACGGTTGTTGTCCATTGTGTACGGATAAGACGAACTTTATTTTAGTACTCTTACCAAATTCCTGGATTGTTAAATATTTCTGGACCTTTATAAAAGTTCTTCGAAAAAAGGCGATCCATTGAATATACCAAGAGTTTGTTTGTTAAAATCAGTCCCATGAAGAGTAGTCTAAGTATTATCTTGTTAGGTTGTCAAGATTTCTAAAACATGAGAGAAATGTCATTCGTAACAGCGTTTCACTTTATTTAAATGTTTGATAATTATTTTCTCATTTCCTGATGGAAGTGTTATGTTATCACTATTAATTTTATTTATTTGAATAATTTTTAAAATTTCGTTGTAATATTTGTCTTATTTTTCTTTTCAAGGTTCCTTTATTACGTAAACTTTTATACAAACGTCTTAACTCTGATGACTAGCATGTTTATCATAGTTTTTTTTACTTTTATGTTTGCATTTGATGAGCTCATCATAAGACTTTTTGTGCATGTCTGTTTAGCAACGGATTAAACTAATAAGATAATTATAATAAGACTGCATTTGATTTTCGGTAAAAAATGGATTTGGTAAACGTGCTATTCTGACTTATACTGATTCATGTAGTGTAAGTCCGGTAAATGTGTGCAGCAATGTACTATATTAATGTACAGCAAAACATTAAATTTTTTCTCAGTTCTGTTTAGTCGCGTCTTTTGTTCTGAAAAAGCTTGCAAGCATGCTATTCCTACGTTCCAATAAGCCGTTGGATTGGGGATAGTAAGATGTCGTGGTCTTAAGGTTAAAATAGAAAATTAGGGCTAAATTTGTTAGTATATTACTTCAAAAACTCTTTCCATTATCGCTAAGTACTATTTTAGGCACTCTATACAACGCTATAAAGTGTCTTGCCAGAGCGTCTGCAACTGTAATAGCTCAAATGTCGGGTATAACCACAGCTACACAGTATTTTGTATGGTTAATATATGTTTATTTCCAGATATTGTCGTTGCTAACAATTCTACAGTATCGATGGCTAGTTGTGAGAAAACTTTAGCTGGAGTATCAGTTATCATCATAGGTTCTTTTATTTTAATCGATGTTAGTTTTTTCTTTTGGCAAATTTTACATCTTCGTACAAAATTTCCAATACTTTATCTCACACCTTTAGAGTTATACAAATCTCGAATTGTTCTATGAGTTTTATTCCTGCCTTTATACCTGAAAAACAAAGTGTTGTGGCATTCTATTGATTTTTGTTGTGTCAATTTGTTTGATAAATAAGCATATTCGCCAAAACATGCAATTATTTTAACAAATACACGACTAAGTTCTTCATAAATTGCTTCCGGCAATATTCTCCTAGGAAAATTGTCGGTTATTTCACCCTTTCTGGATTGACTCAAGGCTTCTATGTTTTTGATTTCTATTGCTTTTGCTAAACCCGCTAAACGCGAGTGAGGATCTTGAAGCAAAATTTTATTTTCATATCTTTCATTAACAATCAATCAGAATACTCATTTTTTTTCATAAGTAGTTGTTATTATGTCACATACTTATGGTTGCATTCTATTTAATTTGTATTTAAATGTATAATTCGAATCTAACAATTATTTATTGTTAGTAAAAATAAGTGTCAAGTCAACCGAAATGAACGTCGCAATGTTGTCTTTTGCATACGTTATACATTCTCGTATGCTTAATATTTCGAGGTGATCCATTTATGTTTTTATGGAAGATCTTATTATAGTGTTTTTATTACAAGTGATTTAATCATCGTGTTTAGCATTCTATTGCTGTTTTAACATTTTGAATGCGACTGTAGGATGAGTAGATAGTGTCAAGTTACTTTGCATTGGGGCGTAATGGTTCTTTATAAATCTGTCTTGCTGCTGAGAACTTGAACGAAATGGTGTATTGTGTATACTACCATGCGTTTTTTCTTCCTCTCTGTCTTTTTCGCTATCTTCTTTTTCAATAATCAAAACATAAGGCTTTTTTTTATACAGTATCGACATCGTCTTTTACTACCGTAGAAGTAGCTTTGGAGCCGCTTATGGGTTATTTTAATCTTATCGAAAAGCTTCGATTCTCTATAGAATTTTCCAAGACTTGGGAATAGTCTGGTGAAACATTACATGATGTTTTTTAATTGTGAAAATTCGTTTCAGTTAACTCTGGTTCACTATTTCTGTTGTTCCTATTAAATCCATCAGTTCTGGCGATATGTTATAATTTAAAAATAAGGTGCGGGGACTAGATGCTTAGGGCCACGACTGGGGGCGGGAAAGCGCACTGATGCTCGAAAACAAGTGGAAGTTTTAAAGGCATGGCGAAGGAAAAGGAAAAGCAGAGCAGGGGTCAGAGAGCAAAAACGGGAGCGACATTCTGGGGAAGAGCTTCCTTTGGAGCGGATTAACTAATTCCAAAAGGCTGGTGGTCTGATAGACGGATTTTTTTTTTTTTATTTCCTGACCGCTCTCAAAAAACCCAACCACCTGGACTTCAAGCCTCTCACCTCTGCTCGGTTTCCTCTTCCTGGTATTTGTAAGTAGAAAGAGACGATTAATCTAGCGGATGAAACAAGTTCGTGAATTATCTTCGTGATGATTCCTCGTTGCTGGAGCAGTAAATCCCTCGTGGTAAAAGTTTCCCAGACGTACTTGTCTATGATTGCTGATTGAATTGCTCATGAAATTTATTGAGATTCTTTGAATAATCGCTGTACCGTGCCAACTAGCTGACACAACCCGTTGATTCTGTGGCGTGCCAACAATAACATTTTTTTTTTTTTTTATGTATTATAATCATTGATGAGAAGATATTGATCAGTCAAATATGATATATGTAGCAAAGGAATCAATGTCAATGTTAAATCGTTGATAGTTTTGGTAAAGGGGAAATTGATCCAAGAGATCGTTTATTCAAATATATTTTCTGTTTGATTTTTTTTTGTGCAATTGGTACGGCCAAGGCAAAAATAGTGCTGAAACTAAATATTTGTTTTTTGTTTTAAACTGATTAGAGTATTAGTTAATTAATTTTAATGCAGGATTATGTTAAATCTCAGTACATCATCTGAGACCACGTGAAAATAGGCATTTTCTTATCATTTATTCGATACCAAAGAGGAGACTGTTTTGGCTTTAACAACAGATTAAGTTTTAATTCAAATCGTTGATATTATATGTTTGCTTAAAGAAATGGTACTTATATATTAATTAATGAATCGTGTATTCTGATATCAAGTTTGTTTGATTCTCGATTAAGTTTTAATTTAATTTTGTTTTAAACAATTTCAACGATACCGTTTTATTTTCTGGAAGTTAAAAGCTTCATTAGTTTATAAAGCAACACTTGTTTAATTTTTCAACACAATAATACATTAAAATATAAGTTAAGATTATTTTAGCAATCATTTTGTATTTATTTTGCAGAATCTGACCTTCCTGGTCTCAGTCATATAATGATTCCTCAATAATAAATAAATGCGTATCATAACGCATGATCAAAACTTCTTATCCCCTTCCTCGAAGAAATTCATACACGCAAAGGATAGGTCAGCAAGATTTGTATTTCGAAACTATTAGTTGAAGGATATTCTTTTTCATAATTTTTAGCGGGACTGCTTCTCAAAGCGTCGGGCGTCGTCATGTGTTGACATGGGTGCAGTCCGTTGTATCCTTAAATTTTGTTTAATTTTAGCAACCATTTCGTCTTCTATTGTACTTGATGAGTCAGTGTCAAACTTAAATCCTACTAATTAATGAGGTGCGGTTTCAATTTTTTTATTTGTTGAAGTACCAGCAGTTAATGGTTCTGCTGATGGGTTTAATACTTTTTCTAAGTCACTAGCTCTAGTAATAGCTTCTTGTTATGACTCATTATCGGTTGTGGTTAAAATTGATGATGAATCTGGTTTAGTGTTCAAGAGGCTAGTAAAAAGAGACTTATCTCCTTGGGGTATTGGTGCTTGCAGGTTTTCTTCATCTTCCGAAGTATCTAGAATTTCTGTGTCGTCAGAGTTTGAAGTGGTCGTGGGTCTGTCAGGAGAAGGTGAGCTTCGTTTTTCTTGAGCTCGGCGCTTAAGTAAACTTTGAGTTATTAATAGTCCAGTGAGATCTCCTTGCCCTCCCTCCATCCCAGGTGGTATAGAAAAAGGAGAATTTTTAGAGCCCTTTCTTCTTCCTCTTGTTACCTGCCTCACTGTAGTAGTGGATTCAAGTTTGTTTGAGCTTTGATTATATACATCACTGGTTCTATAAGCACGTGCAAAATATATTTTTATTGGTTGGAGAACTTTTTAAATCGGTTTAGTAACTACTATACTCTCTGTCAGATATCAAGCTGTTAGAACGACTACTCCTTCTGTTACTCCTGGATGTTGAAATTTTTCTAACTCTTTTCAGCCCCCCTTTAAGATCCATGTCATTCTTTACCATATTTATTTAATGAGAATTGGTAGGGTTACGTGATAAGGCGACAGCTTTTGAATTTGAACGTCCAGGTTTGTACTGATAGGTGTAGTTGTACCTGCAGAGTCTCGCCCTACATCGATTTAAGTGACTCATGGTATCTTTTAGTAATTTGATCCATGTCTAAGGCTTATGGTCTCCGTACACTGTAAATTTTTGTCCGTACAAATAGTGTCGAGAATATTGTATGGCGGATATTACTGCTTAACACTCTTTTTTAGTAGTAAAGTAATTTCTTTTGCATATAATAAGAGTGCAAGATATGTAGGCTACAGCATGGTCTTCTCCTGATTCTCCCGGACTTAAAACAGTACTGAGAGCTAAATTGGACGCGTCGCTAGTCAGAATAAATGGTTTGTTCACATTAACACATGCATTTACACCAAGTTGATTTTAATTTCTTAAAACTCTCTTTCTAAATCCTAGTCCAATCAAATTTTTGACTTTTTCGTAATAATAGAGTTAAAGGCTGTACGATTTCAGTATAATCTTCAATAAATCGTCAATAATATCCCGTGAGTCCTCAAAATTCTCTAATTTCCATACAACTTATTAATATTGAGAAATATTAAACAGTTTCAAGTGTCTTAGGATTAAATTTTACAAAACCCCATATTTTATGTTCTTAATATCTTACTTCAGGAGTTGAAAGCTTGCATTTATCTAGCTGTTATGCCATACCAGCATCTGATAGTCTACTAAATAATTTTCTCACTTTTATTTCATGTTCTTCTAAAGTTTAAGCACATATTGTAATATTATCTAGAAATATAAATAGTTCTGTGCCTTGTTATGTGAAAAATACATAATCCATGAGTTTTTGAAATATAGCTGGTGTATTTCATAATTCAAATGGCAAACCTATATGGTCAAAATATCTGTATGATATATTAAAAGCTGTTTTGTGGCAACCTTATGGAGATACTGTAATTTGATAAAATCCATTAGCTTAATCAAATACTGAAAAACACGTTGACCCACCAATTTGCTCTAATATCTCTGTATTATTAGGCAATGGATAAGCATTAGGAATAGTTTTAGTGACTGATTTTCTGTAATCAATTAAGGTAAATGTTTCTATTATGATCATCAATTTCATCACACTTACTTCTTTTATATTTTTTTCCTAACTGTGAGCTTTAACAGTAGAAATTTTAGTATTAGCAAGTGCGCTATGATTTTATTTCTATTCTTCTCATTTTCTAACACAGTTTTTAATTGTTGAAATACTTTGTTTTATAAAATGATTGTAAGACCAAAATGTACATAATTATCAAACGTTGTACTTGTTGTTTTATATTATATCCCTATTTACAAATACTTTTTTTACAACGTAAATTTAGTATTATATTTCAAGACAATAAAAGCTTTTTAAGTTGCATAATACTATTTTACTAAATGAAAATAATTATATGGTTTATTTATTGACTAGAAGTATACAAATTCCTCGTTGAGGTTTGGTGCCATAACACGTACAGTTTAAAAGATAGATTATGCATGACTTTGTCCTTATTTATAAAATTATCTGTTAAATTGATCATTTATAGTATGTAAAATGGAATTTTTCTTGTAAATTCCTAAAGATATAAAAAATAAACAACTATTACAATTTTTTATCAAGTAAGTGGCATAACAAGTACATGAATTTTCATATTTTAGAAATAGAGACATATTCCACGAATAGGGACATTTAGTTTACGATACGATATCTTTTTTCTCCATTGGGTCCTGGTTTTTTGTGAGGACAATCCACAGTAGATTGTCGTATGGGCTAAAAGTATAGCTAATGGTTCTTACTTGTAATAGCTTATCGATCTGATCTCCAACTCCCTTATGTACAGCAGAAGAGTATCTACATTGCATAGAAAAAACAGGTTTATCGTCAGTTGTCAGTATATTATGTTGTACATATGATATACGTGGACCAGCATCACCTTTGATATAAAATAGGTGTGAACACTTTTTTACTATTAGGCAAAGTTGTTTATAACTTGTCTTACCATGATGATGTCGGTAGAGTTTTTAAGTATTATTTTTAATCCTTTTCTCTACTGTTATGTTAGACATTAACACTAAAATATGAGTCAACAAAATTTTATGAATCATTTAAATAAAAAGGTACAAGATTGCTGCATTGCCTATGTATATACCAGGAGTAGTTTTTATTAAGGGCAATTGTGCTTGCCCATTGTTGTTTGCTTGTATTACAGAAATTTCTATGGCAACTCTCATTCTGGCCGGTATTTCTTATACACAATTTTGACTAAAGATTACATCTGTAGGCTAAAAATATTGAAAAGTTAGCAAAAATTTTATAATTCCTAATATTCCTGCCTGACGTAAGTGTGTTTTTTGTGGTAAAATGTGAAAAATGTGATTTTTATTAAATATATTTGACGATACTGTTCCCAATGTTATAATATTTTAAGAAATTAGTCCAATAAGAGAAATTTTTGTATCAGTATTTATAATGATATTTAGTAGTAATAAAGATACTTTTATTTTATTGACGTCAGCTTCTGCATCTACGATATAAGTGTCTTCACTTATATTATATTGTGGAATTTCAAGTTTTTTTGTCAGTACATTGCCAATGTTTCTTGTGACGGACACTTGGGTAATTGCACAAATTGGTTCGTCAGTAGACGCTGATTTAGGTCTTTGCTTGCCACTGCGTCCGAGGGACGAGCACCGTTCAAGTTTACAGGATGGCCTAGTTTGAAGAATTTGGTCTGAAATTTTATTGATTATTAAAAGAATTCTTACTTGAGCGAAAGCTAGTGTAGTTTCACAATTCTCGTGATATCAGAACGTTTTTGTAAGTACGGGAGTTACAGTCGAGAAAATTTTTGTGTCGTTAGGACTATAATACTAAGAAATATAATTGTGACTTTGTGTGCTAGCATCATCAAATTCAACATATTTTGTGTGGATTTAGTTAGATGGAAAATGTGAAAAATGTTCTTGTTTGCCCTGTTGGTGTACTAATTTTATTTTGCTGTAGGTTCCAACTGCTAAGCAAGGTACATGTGTGGATTCTGATGGTACGTGATAGCGTAAGTGTTGGAGTGTGCTATTTTTCCAACTTCTTTTATTCCTTAATCTACCCGTAAAGCACTGGTAAAGAATTTGGGTAAGTTTGACATCATGTTGGCCTTATATGTATCCGGTGTGCCTCGCATAAATGCTTTATGGCCAACCATTTATAGATATAACTCGGAATAAGGCTGCTTGTGTTCAGAAATGTTGTTGGAAGCGACGTCTATTTTTTTTGCTCTAGCGCCTCAGTTAATGAGTTAAGAGATTCTCTAGTAAAATTTGCGAACAGCTTCTCTTTGTTTCATCTGAGAATTATTAATGTTGGTGATGTATTGAGCATAAGTTTTTGAAGAAGCAAAGTGTGCCTTTCAATAGCTTATAATATTATCTAATGTATTTATTGTTTATTCGTCTAGACAACTTCTTGCTCTACAATTTAGCCTGGAAATGACTATTCTGAAGAATATAGGTTCTTCCGCATTTGAGATAAGGTTTTAATTTTGACATCTTGCAAGAAATCTCTAAGTGGTGTAGTTTTGCCACTATATATAAGTATGTGTAAGGCACCTCAATTTATACGTATATCTGATATATTTAGGGCGACGTTACGTAATAATCCAAGGAATTCAAATGATTTTCAGCTTCCGTTGCCCTGTGATACTATTCTAGTAACTGTCATCTTGCAGCTACATCAGCTACGTTACTTATGTCCTTAAGTGTCTGATTCATTGTGAAAAAAAATTTGAAAATCGATACAGGAAGACAATAAAAAAAATATATTTGTATATATAAATAAATGAAAATAAAATGAAATAATAAGAAAAATAAGAACAAAAGTTTTTATTTGAAGAAAGCACACTCTAAGTAAAACGAAAGGCTTAGTTTCCCACAAGAATGCCACTTTGTTAACTCAGAACTCCTATAAGTGAAGGGTGGAACTCAAAGATTCGCTCTACAAACAAATAATATCAAGTTTTGTTCGTCAGGAACCAGCCATTGACCCAAAAGCCTTATTTGCTTCTACTAATAGTATTTATCTGTTAAATCATTAACTTGGCGTTTTCATGTAAGGTTTCACTGAGCGAGATGTATGGTGTGGTATAACAGGTCTTCTACGGCACTTGAGCAAGACTTTTATGGGACTACAGCAGGACTTAAGTGGTACTCATTCAGGTTTTTAGCGGAACTTGATTAGGATCTGAGCAAGACTTAAGTGGAACTTCTGCGGAATTTCAACGAGACTTTTGATGCACGTGATTGTCATTTGAGCAAGACTTCCTAGTACTCTGGCAGAACTTGAGCGGTACTGATGCGAGACTTCTGACAGACATCAACATGACATTCATAGGACTTGAGCAGGACTTCTGCTTTAGTAAACCAGAATTGAAGTGGTCATTGCGTGGGACTTGAGCTGGACTTCTGTGGGACTTTAGCGTGACTTCCATGTTACAAGAGTGGGACTTCCATTAGATTGAAAAGGAACTTGAGTGGATCTTCTGTGGAATGTAAGCGGGAATGCTGTGAGACTTAAGCGTGATTTTTAGAGCACATCCTCAAGATTCGAGCAGTGTTGGTGCGGGACTTCGGCGAAATTCCCACAGAACTTAAATGGGACTTCCGCAGGACTTGAGAAGAACCTTAGCAGGACTTCAGCGAAACAACTTCTGCTGGACTTCCGCGGAATTTAAGCTGGTCTTCTGCAGAACTTAAGTGGGACTTGCAATGGACTTAAGCAGGTCTTTCGAAGGATTTTAGTGGGACTTGAGTGATACTTTCATGGAACTTGAGTGCGTCTTTTGCGGGACTTCAGGGACTTCAGTGGGACTTCTGTAAGACTTGAGCAGGACGTAAGATTTTGGCTGAATGTAAACGGTACATGCGTAGAATTTCTATAGGACTTAAACAGGTCTTCTATGGGACTTGAGTGGGACTTTGGCAAGACTTAGGTGGGACTTCTGCAGGATTTTTGCAGAACTTTAGCTGGACTTTGGCGTCACCTTAGTGTGATATTATTGGCGCGAAATTTGAGTATAGGTTTGTAAGTAATTATGCTCTATATTATCGACATTAGGGATGTTAATGTTAAGTTTGATAAAGAACGAGCAAGTATGTGCAAGAAAAGTTTGTTAACGGAAAATCGACAACGTTAATCTGTAATCTGTTTTCATTGACCTAATTAATAACATGTAAGGGAAATATAATTGTAAGGTAAATGATCTTATTAACAAAGTAATGTACTAAAACTGATGTTTTTGTATTTCAAATCAGAATATTTATCATTTCTCTATTTTGTATAACAGGTGTCAANGGTATGTAATTGTTAAGTTTGATAAAGAACGAGCAAGTATGTGCAAGAAAAGTTTGTTTACGAAAAATCGACAACGTAAATCTGTAATCTGTTTTCATTGACCTAATTAATAACATGTAAGGGAAATATAATTGTAAGGTAAATGATCTTATTAACAAAGTAATGTACTAAAACTAATATTTTTATATTTCAAATCAGAATATTTATTATTTCTCTATTTTGTATAACAAGTGTCAACCAAGTTGGAATGTTACAATTTGCTAGTTATATACTTACCTTTGTATATCAACTTAATTATGAAAAACAAAGGAATAAAAATCCTCAATTCATTTTCGTTAAATGTGCATGGTTGTTCCGCTCATTTCGTTCTGGGATCCAATTTGCACGTCAATAGGTTATGGGCCCAGTACCCAGAGTGAAAATCTTAAACAGAAGTCAGGAAATTGAATAAAATGGAGACAAATTCAAGCATTGAGAAATCAGTCGAAGTATCAAACAGAACAGGTATCAGTAACTATTCAGCCTGGAGATTTAAAATAGAATCAATTTTGAATCAAAAAGAATTGCTCAAANAAGTCAGGAAATTGAATAAAATGGAGACAAATTCAAGCATTGAGAAATCAGTCGAAGTATCAAACAGAACAGGTATCAGTAACTATTCAGCCTGGAGATTTAAAATAGAATCAATTTTGAATCAAAAAGAATTGCTCAAAGTAGCAAATGGCGATGAAATCAGACCAAATTCAACAGAAGTTGATGCACTAAAAGAATGGAAAAAGAAAGATTTGGATGCTAGGACTATAATTGATTTAAATGTAGAAGAAAAAATAGTCCTGAATATTCGAACATGTAAGTCAGCAATAGAAATGTTAAATAGATTAGAAACATTACATAGCTCGAAAGCACAGATATCGAAAGACGGTCTGTGAACATTATTTTTCAAAAATCAATATGATGAAAGAAAGTCAGTAATGAGCAATTGCATTAGAATTAATGAATTGGCACAAGAATTAACAGCAGCAGGTGAGAAGATCAGCGATGAATGGGTCATAACACGAATTCTTTAAAGTTTACCAGACAAGTTTAATCACTTCCATGCAGATTGGGTTTCAACGACTAAGGAAGAAAGAACAAAGCCTAATCTCATGGAACGATTACAGAACGAAGAGAAAATGAAATTAAGTCCTGAAGTTGAAAACGCTTTATTAGCTAGAGGAAAGAAAGTTCAACCAAAGAACAAAGGAAGTCAAGTCCAGTCAAAGCAAAAAGGTGGATTAAAATGCTTTAAATGTGGCAAAACTGGTCATTTGAAGAAAGACTGTCGTGGAAAGTCATGTAAGGAATATGTAGAGTACTATAAGGCTAATTATCCTCGCAATAATTGTGGTAAGAACGGTCATTATGCAAAAGAATGCACGTCAAAAGATAAGAAAGATATACGTGAACCGAAAGCATATTTTACAATAGTACTGAAAGCAAGTGAAATAAGACGACAAGCAGATTACCAGGAACATTGGTACATGGATAGTGGAGCAACTATTTACATGACAGGAAATTTAAAACTATTATCGAATATAACTTTACTTAGTAGTACTGCAAAAGTAAAATTAGACAGTTCACAAGTTCTTGCTGCAAATAGCAGTGGTGATGTCTGTATGAAAGCGTATGATGGATCTAAATGGCAAGAAATAGTTCTACGAAAAGTATTGTTTGTACCTAATCTAGATTTCAACTTATTTTCATTGACAACAGTATTAGATAAAGGTCTTGAACAAAGAGCAAATTCCAAAGAAATGATATTTCAGGAAAATAGCAAGGTTGTCTAAACTGTAAGGAGGATGGATAACTTATTTTGCATGAATTTCGATGAATCAAGTTTGAGCGAACACAAACTAGCTGCAGTTTCCATCAAATTATGGTATGAACGCCTCGCTCACCAAAATGTTAGATACGTCAGAGATATTTTGAAGAAAAATCACATGAAATTCGTTGATGACTGAAATGATTATCTATGCGAAGGATGTGCTTATGGAAAACCATGTAGTACAACACATCACAAAAACGCTACTGTTGCAAAGAAATGTTTAGATCTTGTTCATGTTGATCTTGGTGAGATAAATGAAAAGTCCATTGGAGAAAGTAAATATTTTCTAGTATTTAAAGATGATTATAGTCATTTCAGAGTTGTATACTTCCTAAAACAAAAGTCAGAAGCCATCGATAAACTAAATATTTATTTAAATTTAGTTGAAAATCAATTTGGATATAAAGTGAAAACTCTAACGGCAGACAATGGCAAGGAAATCAAAAATGCAAGAAGTAAGGAAACTCTCAAAGAACTAGGTAATTAAGTCAACGATCAACAACTTACACACCTCAGCAAAATGAAAGAGTTAAAAGAGAGATGAGAACTCTGATAGAAGCAGCTCGTTCAGGAATGTATGCTAAAGAACTGGAAACCAAACTATGGGCGAAAGTATTGAATTATTCAGTGTTTAACATTAATCAAACTGGAACCAGTACAGTGAAAGGAAAGAACCCAGCAGACTTGTGGTTTGGTCGAAGAGTCAGCGTAAAGGACATAAACCGTTCAGATGCAAATGCTATGTCCTGGTACCTAGGGCAAAATTAAAGAAACTTGATGAGAAAAGATAGAAAGGTGTATTCGTGGGCTACGATACAGAAGAATTAGATTACAGAGTGTACATACCAGATAAAAACATTGTTGAGATCAGTTGCAATGTGAGATTCGATGAAAGTGACAAGGTTGAAAATCCGAAAACTGAAAAAGATATTGACTTGTTGTTAACAGAAGAATTTAAGAAGAAATTTGTAGTAGGTGAAAATGATACTCAAGCAAATGCTGATGTTGAACCTCAGGAGGAGCATATACCTGACAGCGAAAGCGAAGAAACTGCCAACGAAGAGAAAGCTGGATCGAACGAAGAAGTTACCAGTGAACCTGAAATTCAAAATGAGAATGAAAGTAGAATGAAATTGAAAAATAGACTTACCTTAGAAACACATCCAAAGTATAGTGATTATGAAACAAATTACTTAGCTTTAACTAGTAGTGCTAGTGAATTAACTGTTTAAGAAGCCTTAAATAATGTTAAATGGAAAGCAGCCATGGACAAAGAAATGAATTCTTTATTGAAGATGAATACCTGGTATTTGAGTGATTTACCTGATGGACATAAGCCTCTTATTTGTAGATGGTTATTCCAGATCAAGGATAATGTTATTCGTAAAGCTCGTCTAGTAGCCAGAGGATTTGACCAAGAGTACGGAGTAAATTTCTTTGACATCTATGCACCGGTTACTCGACATACCAGTATTAGACTTCTTCTTAGTTATGCAGCCAGCGAGAATTTGTGTCTTAAAGTTTTTGATATCAAAACTGCATTTCTCAATGGAGATCTAGAAGAAGAGATATATATGTCACAACCTGAAGGTTACGGTGATGGTAGTGAGAAAGTATGTAGGCTACGTAAGAGTTTGTATGGACTCGAACAATCTCCTAAGTCTTGGATTATTTAATTTACTGATTATTTAAAGAGTATAGGCTACTGTGATACTGATGATGATCCATGTCTGTTTTACAACAAAGAAAGATCAGTCATGATGGCATTTCACGTGGACAATGGTTTGGTCATCAGTGAAACTATAGAAGGTGTTGATAGCTTATTAAAGAAGTCAGCCAAAACTTTTGAAATTAAAGTAGAGAAACCAAAGAAAAATATTTTACATTACCTAGGTATTGAAGTTTGCAAAGTAAATAATGGTATTTTTGTTAGTCAACCTGATTATATTAATAAAATCCTGAAGAAGTATGGGTTCAGGCAAGTGTATAGTGCAGCAACACCTTTGGAACCTGGAATGTTAACTGATAAATTAGTTAATGATAGTGAATTGAAAGATAAACCATTCAGAGAAGTAGTTGGAAGTCTTCTCTATCTATCAACGATTACTCGACCTGACATAACTTTTGTCGTCAACTATGTTAGTCGACAAGTGAGTAATCCGATGACTAGTCACTGGAGGATAGTTAAAAGATTGTTTAGGTACTTACGTGGTACACAAAATTATGAAGTCTTTTATGATGGCAATTCTGAATTAAAAGTCTATACTGACTAAAATTATGGTGGTGAAGGTAAAAGTGTGCAATCGACCAGTGGTATCCTTGTTATGAATGGTGGACCTATAGTGTGGTACACACAGAAACAAAAAGTTACCTCAATTTCGTCAGCAGAAGCAGAAACACGTGCAGCAGTGTCTGGTATCCAAGAGATTTTTTGGCTTTGAAGAATCATTCTGAAGCTAAAAATGATGTCCGACACTAAACCTACACCAATGTTAATTGATAACATGGCAACAATAAATATGCTAGAAAATGGAAATAAAGGAAAAATGACAAAAGGAAAGAAACACGTAAAAATTAAAAGAAATTTTATAAAAGAACATGTGAATGAAACTGTCAATTTGTTGCATGTCAATTCAAAAGATCAGTTAGCAGACGTAATTACAAAACCTCTGAGCAAAGGTCCGTTCACAACACGACGTAGCAAATTACTCATGGAGGAGTGTTGGCGAAAAATTTGAATATAGGTTTGTGAGTAATTATGCTCAATATTATCGACATTAGGTATGTAATTGTTAAGTTTGATAAAGAACGAGCAAGTATGTGCAAGAAAAGTTTGTTTACGAAAAATCGACAACGTAAATCTGTAATCTGTTTTTATTGACTTAATTAATAACATGTAAGGGAAATATAATTGTAAGGTAAATGATCTTATTAACAAAGTAATGGACTGAAACTGATGTTTTTGTATTTCAAATCAGAATATTTATCATTTCTCTATTTTGTATAACAGGTGTCAACCAAGTTGGAATGTTACAATTTACTAGTTATATATTTACCTTTATATATCGACTTCATTATTAAAAACAAAGGAATAAGAATCTTCAATTCGTTTTCGTTAAATGTGCATGGTTGTTTCGCTCATTTTGTTCTGGGATCCGATTTGCACGTCAATAGATATAAATGAGACTAAAGCAGAATTTAAGCGGTCATTGCGTGAGACTTGAGCTAGACTTTTGTGAGAATTTATAGTGATTTCCATAGAACAATAGCGTGATTTAAACAAAATTTCAAAGAAACTTGAGTAGAATTTATGCAGGGATTAAGCAGGACTTTTGCGAGACTTAAGCGGAACGTTGGCAGCACTTTTGCAAGATTTAAGCAGTACTTTTATGAGATTTCTGTGGATCTTTTAATGGACTTTAATGGAATTTTCGTGGAACTTAAATGGGACTTCCATGGAATTTGAGTGGGACGTCTGTAGGATTTGAGACATTTGAGTAGTACTTGCGTGTAACTTTCATGGGACTTACACTGGACCTCTGTGCATCTTGAGTGAGACTTTTGCGAGACATGAGTGTGACTTCTGTGGGACTTTCATGGAGCTTAAGCTGGATGTCTGCAGAACTTGAGCGTGACTTGCAAGAGACTTGAGCAAGACTTTTCTTGAGTTTGAGTTTTTTTTGGCGCTAAGGACTCAAGGGTCCTGTATAGTGCTTGGCAAAAGAAATACCAGCAGATACATAGTAGTACCAGTATTAAAAGTGTTAATTTGCTACCATTTGCAATGCTCAAAGAAAATATTATTTAAAACAAAAAGAGAGAAAAATTGAAATTAAATGAACAAATAAATAAGGACATCATCATTAACTCCTACAACAACCCTAATAACCCAATAACCCCCAGAGAGAGAGAGAGAGAAAGAAAGTAGTACAGACAGGGAGAGAGAGAGAGAGTGAAAGAGAGAAGTGCAGACAGGGAGAGAGAGAGAGAGAAAGAAATAGAGAGGCAGAGGTGAAGTGTATGGGTAGAGAAGACGACGCGCGACGTGTATAAGACTACGAAGTGCAGTGGAGGTGCAGGAAGTGATAGACGTGTGCTTCTGACTCACGTGATAAGAAGCGGAATCACTAAAATACAGTCCAGATAACGATGTAAAATGTCGGGTCGTAAATATATATGGGGATACTGTATATTAGTGTTAAGTTATTATTAAAAGCAATTATAAAAGACAATTTCTTATATTAAATAATACCTTTCTCAGTAGAACGCAGAAACTTGTGATACTCTATTTAATGTATCAATATTGATTTATCGTTTAAATCAACGATTTAATGTTACAATCAATGTCAGGTCAATGTTAAATTAACGTTGGTTCAACGTTGGTTATTGTTGATTTTAACATTAAAATCAATGATAAAACGCAACGTTGATCATGTTAATTTCAATGTTAATTAACGTTGGTCTGTGGATTACAATAACCGTTAAAAAGGCTCCTTTATAACTGTTTCTAAATATTAGAGAAGTTGTTTTTTTAAATTTAACTCATATTTTTATCGCGAAGCTCTAACGCATTATTGGAGTCACCGACTAACACGAATAAATCAACAGTTTTGGTAATAAGAGTAGACACGTTATGTAAAAACAAAACTTTTATTTTTAATCACGCCTGTCAAAGGAAGTGTTACCCTGGTCAATTTTGAGATATTCTTTTAAAAATTGATCGAGTCATTTTATTTACACAGATAAGCTTATGTTTTCTCACGTCAATAATGCTAATTATACCTGAGTCTGCGAGAAAATTTGTGGCTTACAACGTAAGTTGGCTAATAGAAGTGGATTTTTCTTAATTCTCCCCTTTTGCCCTACTCCTCTCGTCGTACTTTTCGTCCCCTCTACAACATACAACGCAACTACACCACACGCTTTAAATTTTATAAATCTTATTTTTTGTTTCTTTTTGACTGATTCCAAAAAAAAAAAAAAAAAAAAAAAACCGTTTCCAAACAGATTTGAGCCCATCATCTTCTGTGTACTAGCAAAAACTCTTACCAACTCTGCTACGAGCGGTCCTGATGTAATGAATTTGATTATATCTTTTTATGGTGTGGTTCGTAACTTATTTTTAGTATACATTTTTGTTTACTAGTTATAAATTAATTTAACTTGATAATGAATAACAGTGAAAAATAAGTGATTTATTGAATGAACTAATTTTTGTAGTTTAGCGTTTTTTCGAAAACGTAGAAATAAGCTTATTTTAGCAGAGAAGTTTTCCTATGTATTAATAAACATTTATGAACTTGTTGTTCATTTATCGCTTTTAAAATAAATAAGTTATTGTTTATTAAATTTTGTCACATTTTTCAAAATTTTTTAAAATTTGAAAAAAAAGTTATTTGTACTGTTTTATTTACAAATTAAATTTAAAACATTTACTTCTTTCACAAGTTTTCCTTTGTGACGACGGTGATGTTTAACTTCAGGGCACTTACCACATATTTAGTAGAGGAAAACTTTAGCTTAAAGTTCAGAGAAGTGGAAAAAGCGCTTATATGCACCAATGCTGAGAATTATTTTTCTCCTGTGGATTTACTTACATATCCGCTTTAACCCACACTTGACCCCTTCTTTTGTGCGTTATTGAAAAAAAAATTTTAGATCTTATTAAAAATAAAACAAGTTTATTAACAAGTAA
>NW_019380509.1:138548-200309 GCF_000648655.2 Copidosoma floridanum
ATTCAATAATTATTGATACATTGTCGTAAGATACAAAAAAATTACTTATTGTAATTTTTATTTTATTCTTTTAGCTGTTTCTATATTACTATTCTTGATTTGTATGACAGGCAGCACTTGGTGAAAATTTCATCCTCGCATTATTTATTTGTCTTGAAAATGGACGTTTGTATTACACTAATTCCACAAAGTCCTGTCTAGTTTCTTTAAAATTTTAGTAGTCTCATCCAAAATTATTGAATCATTTTTACGTAGTATTATTTTTTATATACTATCTCAGAAAATGCACAATGCACATTGCTTATGTCTAAAGTTGAAGAAAAAGTTCAATGATTGGTCATTCCATTCAAAAGCAATATTAAAATGATACCAGTACAAGCAATAATACAATTTTTGTTCTCCAAGAAATAGATAAACTAATTAAAGTCTAGTATGAAAAAGATTTTTCTAGGGCTTATAACCATTATTTACCTAAAGGTACATTAAATTAATCTTATGCTTACATAATGCAAATTCTGTATTATTACCATTTTTGTTATTTTTTTTAAGGATGTGTAAATAAAATAATAGGCATGATTTATTTTTAGTTGTAAAACTTAATTAACGTATAAAGAAGCCCAGTTTATTTTGACTACAAACAAAATGTTTATTCACGTGATTCTCGAATTTTTTTTCCATAAATTATCGCCATGAATAATTTTCTGAATCAAAAACCACATGAAAGATTGTCGTAGTTAGTTAGGAAGCGTAATTTCACTAGCTTTGTTGAAACGCTTATGGACCTTAGTGTTATTTTAAATTCAACCCATACGAACTACTGTTTCTTCATGTGCTTAATGTGCTTAATATTTACCATCGTTATGTATTTTTACATCTCTAAGGGGTGTTGTTTTTCACTTGACGGGGCTTACTATTAAGTTTTTATTGCTATAAAAGTTGTTTGTAAGCTTTAAAAGATAGTGCGTATAATTTTTGATTGCTGTCGATTTAAAAAATATTTTTTGTTATGATTGTATTAAAAAAATAGTTTTTGGAACATGCATCTACTAAGAAGCTTAGAAAGTCAGTGATTCAAATTAACTGGAAACATACGGCGATGAAAATTGTTTTTGATAACTTTTACTCTTTATTTTTTTGAATGCTTGTTTTTGCGTATTTTCAAGGAGTAGCACTAAAATCGCTTATTAGTGACTTCAAGAATAATAAGACAGCATAAACACTGTAATAAACTTTTGTACAAAAAAATATGATAAAAATCTAATAAATTCTCATGTAATGATGTATGTTATGTATAATCGGCGATTATTATCATTCGAATACTTGAAAAATTATAAGTACTGTAATAAGAGTTGAAACCAGCCACGAGGGCTATACGAACTCCCGGACGGAACGAAGTTTCAATCGCTTTTTTGTATACGTTAGCTATGTACAGTCATAACAAGTAGAATGAAGCATTACGTTAATAAAGCTTACAATTTTATAATAAAATAAATATATTATGTGTAAAATAAATAACGATAAATTGCAGCGAGTGAAGCGACCGAGGCGCATGCGTATACGTGGATTTAAGGTACGAATCGACACAGCGAAAAGAATAACACACAATTAGGAATAAATTAACTAAATAAATTAGTAATATCAGTATACATTCGCTTTTGCGTACAGTAATACAATGGTCTTAGCACATGCCCTATGACATCAGAAAAAAATAAATACATGAATTATCATTGTGTTAACACAACAGCATAAATGTTGCTGTAAGTTAACCTAAGGTTACTTTAAAAAATGAATTAAAAAACTAATCGTTCTTTTGTAGTGTTAAAAATAGCTTCTTATTATAAAACATTATATCTTTTTTTGCGTGGCTACTTTCAAATTGATATGGTAGCTTTCTTTCTACATAGGCCCAATTTTTTCTTGGATTAAAAAAATTTTTTCTTGCACTCTCTTACCATTAGCGCGCTTACAACAAAAAATAATAAATTTTCAACAATTGTTTTTGTAGGAGACTTAATATTAAAAAGATTGACAGTCGTAAGATGTCTCGACGTGCAATGGTAGGGGTAATGAAAACAAAAAACGTAATAAACAATCGGCCATTACTTAGAAATTTCCAAACAAATAAATGAGGTAAGCTCATAATTTGAGAAAAATTAATTTTCATGTATTCGTGGGATTATTTGGTAAAAAAATATGGACTTTTTTGTACTGAAAAACATAAGAATGAGTGGTTTTCTCTGGATAGTAAACTAAACATCCTCTTTTATAGTCAGTATAATCTGTGCAATAGCGTGGAATATAAGGAGTTGAGAGAGACTACTACATTATATGCTGAGTCAAGCTATATGAGTAGACTTACATCAGCCACTTTCAATGTGTAGGTATACAGGGACGGCACGTGGCGTGGCAGCTGTAGGGAGGAGCTACTAGCTAAGTACAATTGTAGGAGGCCAAACAAAAGAGGGCTGTCGAGCCCTTCGGGGCGTGGGCGGAAAGAAGACCTTATGCACAATTACATTACTATAGGGGAGTCGAAAAAAGTTAATTTACACTTTTTTCGGTCTAGCTTCTTTTCGCCTTAAATTTATAACAGTAGAAGATGAACTTTGTAACAAAAAGGTTTCTTTGAGAGTGTTAAGAAATGTAAAATCATAATTGATATTAAGTCAGGTTGCACGCAGAGCACAAAAGGAGAGAATCCCTACTTATATAGATCTTTTTATGCAACACACTTAACTGTGTAACGGATTCTACACAACTTTAAGAGCTCTAACAAACTTCCTACATCCCTTCCTACTTTTCACTGCCCCTCAAACAACCTTTATACAAAATACGGTGAAATTCCATCATTTTTTCTCTTATTTCAACACATTAAGATTGTGGTACAAACCTCCACTGATCCTCTCACACCTGTACCTCAATAAGACCGAAGCTTTTCTTTCTACTTTATAGAATAAGATTTATTACATTTTATATATATAACGTATGATGTTAAAAATAAATTTTAAATAATTTAAGTAAATAAAATGAATCTTATTATAAATGATACACAATTTTTGTCAACACCCCCCACCACTCTTACTATCTTCTTCATCTTTTTTAGAGAACTTGATAGAGATCCCACTGATCTTTTCGGACCCTGGTATGTATACATTGATGTACGTCTCGTATATGTATGTATGCATGCATGTGCGTATATTTTATTTATATACGTATTTATTCATGTATATTTATGTACATATAAAAGTAAAAAGTTTATTTAATTTTCAATTTACAGATACATATGTATATCTTCCAATATTATATAGTTATCTCGGTAGGGCATTCCACACAGCCCCGCGCAGCCCCCACACACCCCTGACCAACACCCCGTGCATTTTTTCCGGACCCCCCACCTCCCCCACACTACTTTTGGGAAACATGACAGGGATCATACAGTCTCTCTCAGACCTTGATGCGTATACAGACGTGTACGTGTCGTATATGGATTCATCTATTATTTTTGAATTACTTCATTATAAAATAACTTAAAAACAAAACTGATCTCATCGTCAAACAGAAGTTCAAAGTTATAATTGATTTATAGTGTGTCGATGCTCAAAGTAGTATTATAATTATAATTAAAATTATATAGTTAACTGTGTGGGGCATTCTAAGCAACTGTCCACCATATGAAACCATTTATACTGGTAGTTAGAAGATTATTAATTATTTATGTTATACTCAAACTCTTTTTACAAAAAATAATTTAATTCGTCATAAAAATAATATGTCATATATATTTTTGTACTGTCAAAATGCTAATTTCTCAATAATGTTAACTAATAAGAATAAGGCTTTTTTTCAACAAACCTTTTTTATCTATTTTTTTACATTGCTTAGAAGACAAATAGATGGACTTCATACATACAAATAGTTATTAACCATTTCATTTATACAAGTATGAGAACGATAAGAAACCAATTCATGTCCATTGTATTTCAATTTATTAGTAAGTACAAAGTTCTTGGTACACTAAGTTTTTTTCGTTAGCATTTATATGATGAACAGTGTGTGAAATATTTATTCTTATGTGTATTTATTTTTTTATTTTGTATATGTGTTAGTAAAAGCAATACATAAATCAATTCAAATTACATTTATTTTATCAATAAAACGAACCGTGAAAAGTTTTGCATTGAGATGACTTATTTTATGAGTTGACTTAGAAAGCCCTATTGAATCACGAAGACTTAGGTCTATTTCTATTCTGCTTTAACTTAATGTTCAAATTGGTTTAATAGATAAATACAATATATATTCATGGGATGTACTATTAGGTCATAAATTTTCTCCATACATTAAAAAGATTCAAATTATGTCGTAATAATTAGATGCGTTATAACTTTTAATCAAAAGTTTTTTTTATCAAAAGAGTGTATTTTTAATATCTACAATATTTTCTCTATGAATTAAAACATAAATCTCATTTTTATTCTTGTGTCTCGATAAAGCCACGTACAATTGACCATGAAAAAATAAAGATTTTTTAAAGAACAATCCCACAAAATCATAACTTTGATCTTGGGACTTAATTATAGTCATAGCAAATGGTACTACTAATGGAAATTGTTTTGTGTATAAAATGTAAGGTTATAATGAAGTATTTTCGGTATTTAATGTAATTTTTGGAATAAGAACTTTATAACTGATTTTTCTTTCATAAGTTCTTGGCCTTCTACCTAATATTCCAAGAATTTAGTAATTCGCAGTCGTGTACTGTTACATAAGCCGCCTGATATACAAAAATTTTAAATTAATGCCACTATTGTACCTATTTTTAATTTAAGTTCATAAGGCTTTAGGAAAATAGTTTGATATTCCTATACAAAAAATTAAATAAACATTATCATTTCATTTAATAACACCATTATAGGTTGCATTATTAATGCTGTATGGCCAATACAGCATGTTGATCTAATAATATTTCCTTTATTATTTTCAGTCGGAGGTAAAGGATGAAGCTCATACAATATTCAAAAATTTTTTACAAGAGTAGAACATGTTAAGTTGCTTTAGAATTACTTACATCAAACTTCTGATCGATAAAATAGTAAAACTTTTAGTCCCATACCCTACGCTAGAAGATTAACGCAACATTTTTTTTAATGCATATATTATGATAGAAAGCTATAGAGTAAACTTTTCTTGCAATCAAAAAACTCTAAGAATTAAATGTTATTTAGGTTTAATAGATCACGTAATGCGTAGTGTCTCAAATAGGAGGTTTTGGAAAAACACTTTTGTACAAAACATTAGTTTTTTGTTTTGTTTTAAAAAAAAAAGGTTATATCTATGGCTTGGATAGGAATTGCTTTAATTTTATAACCTGAAGAAATGACAAGTTATGGAACATTTCAATTACCATTAAACACCAATAACATTGAAATTTCTTTTTTTTAATACTAAGCTGATTTTAAAAAATTACGAGAAGTAAATGTCATTATTTGGAATGAACCTTTTATAAGCCCTCACAAGCTTTGGAAATAGTAGATAAGACTTTGAAAGACTTATGTGATGATGATGATATTCCATGTAGTGGAAAATTATTTATCTCAGGAGGCGATCTTAGACAAATACTTCTGGTGATAATGCATGAGTGTGAAAGTTTTATAATTTAAGAAACTGTAAGATGTTCATTTCTATAAAAACACTGTAAAATTATGAAATTCAAAAGTAATATGCGGTAAACACATTCTAAATTTTTATTATTGTTAATGGACATTGCAACTAGAACAATAAATCTTTTGAAATTTTACAGAAATGGATAACTGATGATATTTCTTTAAAAAATTTATAGACAGGGTATATTAATAGCTGCCTGTACAAAATAATTCATAACGAACTCATTCACAAAAAACTCATAACGAAATTTCGTACATTTCAGTGAACAAAATTTTTAGTTTTATTAAGGGAAAAGAACGGACTTATTACAGCCTAGATGATGAAAAATATGAAGGTAGTGATCGCACTGATAAGAATATGACACAAATTTTTTTATAAAATCTGTCAATAATATTCATGAAGGATAACTTCTACATGGCTCAAATTTTTAAGGAGATCCTATTGTTATATTGCTAAGAAACTCGAGTTTATTTAATAGTTTGTAAATTGGCACTTGATAACGTATAATAAAATTATTTGAATATAATTTGAAAGCAGAAATAATTACTGGTGAAAAATCTGGTAATAAAGTTTTCATTCTAAGAATTACGGTAAATACCGGCCATAGTTTATCTTTACCATTTTTTATATACAGAAAACAATTTCTAATAGCTCTAGCTTTTGCCATGACGATCAATAAATCACAACGTCTAGGTTTTGATAAAATAGGATTTTACTACAAATGACCTTTGTTTTCTTATGGTCAACTATACGTATTGGTATCAAGATGTAAAAGTTCTGAGAGTATATTTATACAAAACGATTCGGAGAACCAAGCAAACGTTGAAAACATTGTATGGCAAGAAATTTATGATGGTTAATAATTTTATATTTTGTTTGTCAAAGTTCACTTCTCATAGTTTTTTATTTATGTTTAAGAAATTAAGTTTTTTATAGTACATAACGTCACGAAGGCACAAAGTGCAAACATGAGCGTCCGAAGGGCGCAATTGTTATACGTTGGTGCCCGAGTCACGTACAATGTTATTCTTACCAAGGGCCCAAAGAGCAATTTTCTGTCTGGGGGTACACTTTCGGCCCAGTACATCACTTTGGGCCCTGGAGCAAAAAAGTACTTTGGGCCTGGAGGGCACAAAAAATTTTTCTACCTGTGGGCCCAAAGTGATTACAAGGTCCCAAAGTATGGCCCGAGGGTGCAAAGTGGCAGTAGCACTTTGGGCCCATGGTAAGAAAAATATACAGAGTGCATCTTGAAAAAGAGAATTTTAACTAGTTAAAGCTTAAAAAAAACTGAGTTCATGGAGATACTGTATTTTTAGATTCTAACATTAAAAAAAAAAAATAGAAACGCTCACATTACAAAATTTTTTACGCATATCATAACTTAGACATCAATCTTGAAAAATTTTAAATTTTGGTCAAAAATTAATCTTACAAAACTAAACAATAGAACAGCCTTTAATTTTGTACTAGGAATTATATAATGACAAAAATCGTCGTGTACCTTTAATCGCTGATTTCATAGATATAAAATATATCCGGAATAGATATATCCGGAAAATAATGGCTTAGTCCTGGTGGTCACAGTACGAACAGCCATTTAAGTGGTCAATCGTCAGATTCATGGAGCTTCCAACAGAGTTAGGGCTGTAAAGTTGTTATCAGGAACGTTTTCAAGAGTAGTGACTATATGCAGTAAAAGTTACAAGTTATCATTTCTAGAGACTTTAAGTTCTTAATAAAATCTGTTTCCTTAAGTTTTATACGAATTAACTAGCTCTTTTTTTGTAAATAGTTCTATATTTCATATGTTAAACATTTTTCTTATTTTTGCTACATTTTAGATACGGCTGATTGTAAAACTAAATGGTTTTATTTTTGTACACCGTAAAGTTTTTTCCTATAATAAGATGATTAAGTTTTGTTTAGTTTAAAATTATTGTTATCTTCTTTTGTTTCTGTTTTTTTTTTTTTTTTTTTTTTTTTTTTTTTTTTTTNATTTTAGATACGGCTGATTGTAAAACTAAATGGTTTTATTTTTGTACACCGTAAAGTTTTTTCCTATAATAAGATGATTAAGTTTTGTTTAGTTTAAAATTATTGTTATCTTCTTTTGTTTCTGTTTTTTTTTTTTTTTTTTTTGACGCAAGATGCATCAAGATGGGTGGCTATGTTCAGTTTTTGTACAGACAAAAATCTTGTACCACCAAGCCGACGGCGATCCCAAGCAGCTTGTAACTTTGTTCCCAGGGTGGCAGTAGGGGGCTCTCGTGTGTGCCACGAGTGAGTATTGAGTAGTAATAAATCTGCCAGTGTTTTTCCACGTCACTTAGCTGCATCTGCATGCGTGACACACAATCACCAGCTCCCACCCTGACTCTGTCAGCCCGCTTCCCTTTTTTTCTGTGGTTTCGTCCCATGCTTACCTTCTGCCTATGCTCTCTCTTATTCGGGTTAGTGTCGGAGGCATACCTCGGTGCCTTACGTAGGAAGTTTGGCTTCCGTTCTACATCTGTCGTCTCTCGTTGTGCCATCTGTCTTGTCTCATTCTTCTTTGCTGCTTAAGTCCCGTTTTTATTTTGGTAATCCGCTATTAATTATTTTAATGAAGCAAGCCTTCATAAGAGTTCTTTTTTGTTGAAAGATGCGTGCTTTATTAGTATTATTTTGGAATTGTATTTTTTTAATTCAGATTATTGTTTTAAATTTATTATCTCTCAAGTTAATTTCATAAGAATAACACTTTTGTCCGTTGGTTTAATTGTGTTATTTCTACATCTCAAATTTAGTATTAATACACATTTTGACTACTTGCTTACGCTCCCTACTCAAGATCTCGTAACAAATCTTGAGTGAGCCCAGCAGTACACAAAACAATAGCTATGAATAAAAATTAAGCTCATAAGTAACTGAAAAAAAAAAAACATAAATAAAACACTGATAAAAAGATTATTTAAAAAAAAAATTAAAGCAAAAAAAATAATGAAATGAAGAATAAAAAAAAATAATAAAAACTCAAAAAAGTCACGAAAAAGACATAAAAATCTCAATAGAATGAAAAAAAATGAAATAAAAAAAGGAAGGATTAAATGACATAAGGAAAAAAGAAATGAAATATAGAAAATTTTAAAAAAATGAGGAGAATTAAAAGAACCAAACCAAGAAGTATTAATAGGTTATGGGACCAATGGCAAGAACGAAGTTCTTCAAACATTAAATGATTGCCGAAATATAAGTAAACATGAGATGTGCGTTGAAAAACATCTTAAAATACAGAAACGTGATTTCTCAGATAATAAGGGGGTCGCGAGACCAATAGGAAGAATAAGGCGCTATAAGAATAAGTACTACATTTATGTTTTTTAATAAAACAAAAATTTGAAAAACAAATGAAAAAAAAGAAAAAAAATTAGTTCAGTACTCACGATAGTTAAACTTCATAAGTACTGTATTTATGCACGACTTACTTACAAATTTAATCCTTTGTGAGTACTTAACTAATTTTTTTTATTGTTTATTTTTTCGTTCTACTGAACTGCATAAATGAAGTACTTATTCTCATAGAGCTTCGTTTTCTCATACAAAATTATGAAAGCAAAAAGCGCAATAAGAATTAATTATTGAATTTATGGACAAACGATGAAAATACTGACTGTTTGAAAAAAAATAAAAATCATTGAAAAAAATTAAAAAATTATAAGAATGATGATTTACTTATTTATTTAAAGATTAACAAATTACTAAAAATTAAATAAATAATTACTAATGTATGGAAAAGCTGCTGCTAAAAAATGTTGTATTTAAGTTTGAAAAATAGTTATTTAATTAAAAAAAAAAAGAAAAGTGGTTAATAGAATACATAATATAATAACTAATGTGACAAATTATCGAACCAAATCAATTTATTATCAGTAAAGGAATATTTACATTAAAGTTTAATTACAAACCGCAGTATAAGTAGAAGAAACAAAAATTCTCATGTTAAGAGGGCTCGTAACAAAATGAGTAAGATACTTGGCTTGTATGCAGGAGATCGAGGGTTTAAGGCTCTTGGAAAATGTTTTTAATTTTATTTTGTTTTATTTTATTTTTTTAGAATTGTAGAAAAAAAATTTAAAGTTCAATAAACATTATTGTGGGAAAAAAAAAATTATGATTCAATGAAACATTAATTACTTGGTGTATGTGCTTTGATGGTAAAGTGTGAAGGGGAATGGCGGGGCGAAGAAAAAAGGAGTAGTGTTGAGAGGAGGCGTGAAGGAGATTAGCGCAGCACGGTTGGAAGAGAAAGGATGAGGAGAAGTGTGTAGGGGACTGATGGTGAGGGCGACGGGGTTAGGGAGGAAGTAAAATGAATAAAGAAGAAGAGACTTCTAGTAAGCGACTTTCGTTCTATAAAAATTTGTCGTTTTAAGAATTCTAGCCCCCCAAGCACGCGACATTACAAGCTTCGTTCTAAAAAACTTAAATTATCTCTAAGCTTCTGTTCAACTAACATTAATAATGCTATAATAGCACAAACGTGCTCTTAAATTATTATAAAATATTTTTTCCACGGTCATAAGAAAAAGAGCTAACTACTTTATATTTTGGTTGAATAGTCCTTTCTTTAAAAGGGAAGTAGGTAAGCTATAGTAGCCTATGTAGAAATTGTCATCCTAACCAAAGGTAAGAATGACAATATGAACGTTATATTAGCCTAGCTAGCTTTGAAGTGGTGTATGAAATTTCTTACATACTTATAAAAAAAGCTTGTAGAAGGCACGGTACTTGTTTAACGTAAGAACGATAACGAGGGCTAATGCAATATTGTGTACGGCAGCTACGCTCTTATGATAGTCACTTGTTTTTATGGAAGTCCAGAAACACAAAAGCATGTACACAATTTCAAATGATAAATATCATAAGTTATGTCATAATCAAATCTTATGCAATTGCAATAATAAATTAAAGAACACGTAGATGTCAAATACTGAAGGTATCGTACTTGTGTTTTGGTTATTTTAACTTACTAAGCCATTCAGGGATCGTTATCTACAATTTGCAGAAAGATACAAACAGTTTTTTAATAGTGCACATCTGCAGTGTGCAGTGTATTATCATGGTTATCTTAAAAGGAAGCCTACTTTCAATAAGTTTTAAAAAGACATACAAAGAAAATTATCATATATACTAAAAACAAAAAATTAAATTTTTGTTTTTATTTTATAATGTGGAAAATTTTTTTTGTAAAATCAATGCTACAGTGCCTTGGAATATTAAAAAAGAATGTGAAAAATTGAATTTACATGTACATACCTTTCTGATTACGATGAGGTGTTAAATGTTTTTATTTAAGTTTTGAGAGCGCTTCACTTAATAGTGTTAAGGCAAACGAATTTTTTTTCATTGATTTTTTTCATCAACTTTAGGAATCAATATTTTTTTTTTAAAACAAAATAATTTAGATCTCCAAGTAGCTACCTATAACGACTTAGCACTCAATTTCTATGAATTGATGAAGTTTTCTGCGTATTATTTTTTGCGTAGGATTCTATGGTCTTGAGGTGCGCACGAAGTAAATAGACGAGGAACTAGTACCAACGTCTTTATTTTTGCAAATACGAGAAAAGAGTGCGTCGCGTGTGTACGACCTTCGTCGTTGCCGGTTCCAGCCACGGAGAGTGATCCATTTAGCATCCTACCTGCTTATCGCTTTACTCTCTCCCACTACAATCATCTGTAGTAGGCCCCAAAAGAGGGGGCGCACGTACGTGTAGCTATGATATCGTACGTGACATATTATTAAAGTAATGTCACGTTTCGAAAAAAATGGCGCATTTGGTAGTTTTGTTCTGAGTCTAAAATTTTTATTTTATTAAAATTGAGATTACAAGTAAATTCAATGCTATGTTGTGGTAGTACAGATGCATTTTTTTTTCTCTATGTCTCTTTTGTGTTCTGCCATTCCTAATTTTACAGCTCTCGATGTTTGACTGATATAACAGCAGTTGGAGTTTGCATATGGTATGTAGTCAATGACATTATTTTTATCGAGTGTCTCGTTTACATCTTTTCCAAGTAAAAATATAGAATTAAGTTTATTGTTTTAACTGTATATAAGACTAATGTTAAGCTTCTTACAATATTATTTAATAGGATCGTGCAAGTGGGGAATATACGGTTATGATAAGATAAGTTTATCATTATTATCATTTCTATGTCAATTGTCAATCATTTTTATGTATATTAGGATATTTTTATTTGTTTCAAATTCATGAATTAAATTATGAGGACAGTTATTAGCTATTAAAAAATCATTGATTAATTTTAAATTATCCTTATAGAGATAAGTGTCTGCTAATTTAATGAAAAAGTCTACTTATGTGTAAATGATACCTATTCTCTTTTTTTTCTGGATAGTGGAAGAGAAAATTTAAGTATCGGCCTGAATGTGTGGGTTTTTGGTACTAATTAGTTAGAACTATGTTATTTTGTTAAATAATAATTTTTAAATCAAAGAAACTAATGCTGTTGTTGTTGCATGTCTTAACAGTCAATTGTAACTCTGGACAATTGCTATGAAAAATGTTTTGAGTATAGTTGATATATTCAGTAGCCGCACGTATGAGGATATTATCCATATACCATACTTACAGTGAAACATCAAAACATAACTTTTCGCATGAAATTTTAAGCAAACGCATTACAAGATCACACATAACCGGACTACAGGGACTGCCTATTGGAGAGCCAAATACTTATTTATAAAATTTGTTCTTAAAATGGAAAAAAGTCAAATTCAAAGTGAAAGATACCCCTGCACAAAATTCATTGAGATAAACATTGACTTTACCTTTGAATATTTAAAAAAATGTTTTATTTAATTTATGATTGAGGCTTCACTAGTATAAATGATAGTATTTTTTAGTTCATTTTTTAATTTATTACTATTTTTTGTGTCTAATTTAGCCAGTAAAATATTTTTAGTCAAAAAATTAGAGATACATTAAGAAAAACTATAAGTAGGTGAATTTAGCGTTGAGACAATGATACGGATGTGAAAGCTTTTTTGCATTTTTATCAGCCCGTAGCATTGAGATGAATTTTTTTTAATAATGTCTTAATCAAACTTAAGAAATTCATCGACAATACCGTATTGATCCTATTTGCTGACAAATTTCTTTGTATCTTCAATTAATTGTTTTGAAGGATTATTTTCTAGCTGTAAATAATATACATTATCACTTGATGATTTTTCTACTTTATTACTGTTAGTTTCTTTTTCAATGACACCAGTGACATTGCCTTTATCTACTTTAGTAATGGAAACGTCTTTATTATTTTGAAGAAAGACTTGTGTTTGCTTTATATTGTCTTGGTGAATTCCATCATTCAAAAAAAGACGAGTGGATACATTATGTCTATTAGTACTCATAATGTTGAGTACTTTTTTTCTAACTATCTCAAATCCTCCAGAATGTTACAGAATCACATCTTACTAATATTTAAAGCAAAGTTGCTAAAACCGTTGTCATCGCTAACCGCGAAAGCTACTGAACCCATTTTGCTAAAATTTTGCATACCGATTCTTGATACTTCCTAAATGGTTTTAGTATGGTTTTTATCTTGAAAAATTCAATAACAATAACAATAAATAAGCTCAAAGTTTTGCAAAAATACGTCAGCTTTTCACTTTAGCTCAGTAGGATCCGCTAAGTAGCGTCAACATAAAATCGAAGCTATCTGCAACATAATTGAATAAGTGTGGTTATAATACGCCATAGTGTCTCGAAGAAAGATACAATCGTTCTCCGGCAGTTCATCGAGCTCCATCGAGAATGTACATGATTGACGTGCAGCTGAGCATCCCGTTTACCGACGACGCTCTTCTTCAATGGGCAAGTGATCTAGGTCTACTATCACCCTGAACTTCCAGGGTTGACGAGTGCGACCAATAAAAAATTCATTTTAGCCGATGACGTCTCCGGGAGAATACCAGGAAGCGTGTCTAGCCAGAGCATATCCTGCTCCAACCCTTCAGAGTTATGTGGCCGTACCACAATCTGGCCTCGTGCCGTCAGAGAAGTTCATACTATAAGTGTAAGCCAGGGAAAATAGCCCTGAGGGGCATGGGCAGCTATAACGGCTTCCTTATCAGTGGTCGTGTCCCCAACGGCATCCCCACATTTCCCCGACTAACGATGAGCGGTTGGTCATCCGGAGAACAACCCAAAGATGAGATATTTTTTGATCAGTGGTGTCATCATCTCCCTCATGTACGGTCTCCGTCCACAGAGACTCCGAGGGTGAGAGTCAAGCTACCCGCAGCTGGCTCTCCATCATTAAGAATAATATTAAGGAATAACTGGAAATTGTACCACTGGCCCTTTTCAGAGCCAATGTAAGCATTTACGTTCTCTACTTAACCATCAATCTCATCGGTTCTTTTTAGGGGCTACCTAAGTGCAAACTACTTTGCCAACTAATACATTTTTACTAACATCTCTGGAAGCGGTTCGTCGACTAAAAGACTACATATAAAGACCGCCACTATCAAACCAAGTCAGTCATTAACTGGCAGACGTCACGAGCAGAATTGTTCGTCGCAAGGCTGTGAACCCTGGTGACCAACAACCCTAATTTTACCCTCTTGACTCTAAGCATTCAACCAGGAATCACCGATCCTCTTCAAGTTCTGCGCTGGGTGAACCTAACAGCTCTGAAGGAAAAAAAACTTGAGCCAACGGGAGTCTCCAACGGGCAATCATAACGAACCAATCTCTACTAATCCCTCCACCTTAGATCATCAAAACAACTGAGTCTGCAAAAAAAGGTGCTTTAGACACCAACGTTTTCGACGTTATATCAGGAGACGTTACAAAAGAGCACTACAACTAGCCGCAAAGCTTTGGACTTTGTAATTTTCCTCCCTATCAGTCTAGTGCTTCAACAGCAGGCCAGAGAAGATCACCCTGAGGTATCCAGGCAGTCACAATTGCTGTTAACTGCAGTCAAGAAAGAGTTAACTTAAAAAGCTCACCGCTCTTTTTTAGGGCCATCGGACGTTGAACTACCTTGTCAACAAATATATATTAGAACTTAACAAAGTTGACAGAAAACAGCCTTTAGGGGTCAGAAAAGTCGTAAGTATGCTAATAGTCGCAACAGGGTATATTGGTAAGAAAACTTTCAATGTATCTAATAAATACAATTTGAGGTGTCAAGAAACTGACGCAGAAAATTTATCAAGATTGGAACAGCCAAAATCGACAAACAAAGAATCCATTACGTGAGGGATCAGCGTTTCATTTTAATCTCACAGTAATCTCTTAAATCTTTAAAGATCTAAATAAAAATTTTTAAATATGTAGAAAATATATTTTTATTTTTGTGGCAATGAAAAATGTAGAGATTAGGCTCTAGGACTTTGTTGCTCTGGTAATAAAGTTGTGAGATAAGAGAAAAAAATTTTTTTTTAATATGTATTTTCTGGGAGTTTAAAATCTTAACAGCTTTAAAAATAGCTCTTTTCGTAAATTAAACGGGAGAAACTGCAAATCAACCGCTTCTTATGGCCAACGATTATTTTATGGCATAAGGAACGCATGGTACTTTTCAGCATAATTATAATTTTTTAATTTTTACACCTTATTTTTTGACCAAATAAACTGTATTGATTGCGAACAAATATGTTTTTAATAAATAGATTTTTGTTCTGAGATGTGTCAGGAATAATGTAAAATTTTTTAACTGACAAACGTTTAACATTACATGTCAACACACTACGGTGTTCCATTTTTTAAGTCTCGGGCGAAGCCAAGACGGGGGGCTGCTAGTTTATTAATATTAGAAACAAAATTAAGTTTATTGCCCAACTTTAATATGCTTAAGACACAATCCGGTAGCAGTGTGTTAGAAAGGTTACGTAGCCAGTTTTCTTTTACTTTACTTTTGCCTTTATTGTTGACAAATTCAGGGCACCCAACCAAGCCAGGGTCACTGGCGCGTCTAGCTGAAAGTGTATCGTATACACATTTTCAGTAGCTATTGTCCGAAATTACATTTCACTGTTGAGACACGTAATAACAACAGTATTAGTGCCTTAGATTTAAAAATTATCAGTTAACGAAACCATACAGTACTAACTGATTGGTACCTTGGTACCAAAAACCCACACTTAGGCTAATATTGAACTTTCTCTCCCACTATTTAATACAACATAAAAAAGAAATCATTTACACAATAGTACATGTTTTTATTAAATAAGCAGACACCTAATTTTATAACGATAAATTAAAATTAATCAATGAATTCTAAGTAACTAAAAATTATCCTTGAAAATATGCTATTAAATTTTTAAAAGAATAAAAATATCCTAATAAACGTTATAATGATTGACAATCGCAATAGAAATGATAATAATTGTAAACTAATCATATCATCACGATATATTCCCCACTTGCACCGTCCTATTAAATAATATTGTAAGAAGCTTCACATTAGTCTTGTATACAGTTAAAACAATAAACGTAATTTCATATTCTTACTTGGAAAAGATGTACATGAGTCACTCGATAAAAATAATGTCATGGACTACATACCATATGCAAACTCCAACTGCTGTTATATCAGTCAAACATTGAGAGCTGTAAAATTAGGAATGGCAGAACACAAAAGAGACATCGAGCAAAAAAATACACATCTGTTCTACCACAGTATAGCATTGAATTTATACGTAACTTTAATTTTAATAAAATAAAATTTTTTGAAACAGAACAAAACTACCAAAAGCGCCTTTTTTCTGAAACGTAACATTACTTTAATAATAATATTAATAGACAAAAAGACACAGAAACATTCAAAAATTGTCATAAGTCTCTCGTAAAGTTAATTAAGAAAGAAGACTAACTTAATGAACGTAATAAGGGGGCCCCTTTTATTTAGAGCGTGAAAAAATATAAACTGTTAATGTGCGTCTCACAAGAAACTGCTTGCAATTGTTATTTGATTGTCTTACGAGCGTTTTCTATGTCATTTGTGTATCTGCAAGGTATAAAGGCAACTGAACTTGCAACTCTGATAACATAACAATTTAACATGCCTTTTGTAAGAATCAGAGGTACGTTATACTTCTTACCTAATTTGCGTGTATTGTATTTACGAAAACTTGTATTGTAAAGAATTTCTTTATTACTTACAGATAATTGTACCTGATGAGGGCCGGGACATTGTCCAAATTGCAGAATCGTCGGTTTTTTAAATAAATACAAAATTCAACAGTAAAATCATGGATCGTTGTTTTAAATTATTTACCAACTGTCATTAGACGTCTTATTTTGTTATAAGGATATAGTGTAGTTTAAAAACGATGTACCTGTAAAGATAAGAAAAAATTATCTTATTTTAATTTTTTAAGCTTGTCCTACTAAGTGAAAAATTTAACATAAGATGGTTTAAACAACTGCATTTATGTCATGATGCGTTAAGTATTTTCGAAAATATTCTATGGTGACATCATTGTTACGTATGGAAGATATTGGTCGGAGGTGCTTTGCGAGAGTCATCAACACTTATTACTTTAAGAACCTTTATTCAAGATACTGTAATCATAGGCAAGATAGCACATGTGATTCCGTCAACGACTCGTCATGTACTCCCCAAATCGACTCTTTCTTTGCTCGCACTTCCCTTTCCTTGGCCTTAGGACCCTTCGTTATAAGGTTTAAAGAGAGGGAGCGTAGACACTTACCTATACTATCGTACGTTACACGTCCGAGGCCGCAGCGTTGTTGTTCTTAACGACGCTGACTTTTAAATTAATATAGTGTTGAGTCTGTATACCTGTTTGCGACCGTATGTGTGAGTGTGTGTGTGTGTGTGTGTGTGTGTGTGTGTGTGTGTGTGTTGTATTCTTATGTCTGTGTTGTTTATGTAGCTCAGTCTTTCACACTCATCCTTCTATTTAACTGTAAAGAAACAACTGTTGTTTTTACATTAATATTTTTGTTCTTTGAATTATTCAATTTCTTCTTATCGTGTGTCAAATGTATAACAATATTGTTTGTGTATGCGATTTTCCTTGTATTACAATCATGTACAAAATTGCCGTGAGGTGGGCATTTGCTTAATACTACTTTACATAAAATCTTGTTTTATAATGTAGCTTCCATTTTAACTTTCGCATGAGTTTAATTACAAAAAAAAAATTCCGTACAAATTTCTTATTATAGTATTCAAGTGAACAAAAAAAAATCTTTTTGGATCTTGTCCTATGGACTGCACCCCCCGATATAGTTGAGTGACACCCGGCAATCACTTTCGTCCACAATCTTAACTTTATTATTATTATTATTATAGCTACAATAACCTTTTTTTCATTTTACTTTACTTTATTTTATTTTATTTTTTTTTAAGACCTTAACATAATTCTTTCGCTGTTACATATTTTGGAAAAAAAAAAAAAAATTCTTTATAAGCATTGTCCTACAAACTGCGCCCTCCGATACAGTCGAGCAACTCCTGGCGCTCATTCCCGTTTGCTTATTATTGCTATCATTCTTATAATTATTATAATTATGATTACAGCTGCAACTACCAAATTTTATTATTTTTTTTTTTATTTACTTAGACTTAAAATGACTTTTTCGATACTACATATTTTGAAAAAAAAGAAAGGTGTTTCTTAGTTTTATTCTTCGGACTGCACCCCCCAATTCAGTGGAGCGACTCCTGGCGCTCATCCTCGAGGCTCACAAATTTTAATTTTGTACCACGGTCACCGGCAATTCTAGTATCTGTCTAAAGAATTGCAGTCACCTTTCTGCTCCGAGTTCTAATGTCGGTGTGGTTTGAATTACTGCCAATTTTCGTGCTTCTTCTTGAACTTTTTGTTTACCTATGAACATTTTATAATATATTAGTAGTAGGGCCCCCCGACGGAGAAGGCACTTATACATTAGAAAAGAAGCCCTATGCTGAATTTATTAACCCTGTAATATACAAAGCTGTCAGCTATTAGTTGTCAACCCTGGTTCCTGCCTATAAGTCTGCGCTTTAGACCTGTGGTTAATACTTATCCTAACACAATTTATATCCCATCGATAGCTATTTATTTAAATGTATTACCGTATGTACCTCACCCTTTCTCTTATATTTCCCCTTTATTCGGTTAGCGTTTAGCTACGAGTGTGGCTCTCTACTCACATTTGAAGTATATAATAATGAATGTATTCTTCTTTTTTAATTATCTTGCTTTCCTCCTCGTACAAATATTATTGCCTATTTATTACTTTAATTAATGTAGGTACTTTTTGTACGTTTCAAAATTTTCTATTGCAAATATGTTTTTTTTTTTTTTTTGCTGTCATTACTCATTTCGCATTGGCTCTGAGTGTGCGTATGAGACGGTTACTAAGTATGTGAATGATTGGTTATAATATTGTGCGCCCCATCATGCCTACGGAGTCATATAACATATTCGAGAAGACTTGATAGTCAGATAATTTGACGATCGGTTTTCTTACATTTGACTTGTATTTTAGTAGCGACGAGCTTGGAGGTATGAATTAAAAAAAAATTATTTTATGGTGGGGTATTCCGCATTTACGTTTAGACCTGTGTCGTACATTTTTCTAGTACTTTTTTATCCTTACATTTCCTGATAATATGTTTTTTCTGCTACTCTCCCTCTCTCTTCTCTAATATGATGAGATTTAAGATAGGGGTTATATGGATATTTCTTGTTTGCTTTTACTCTTAACGCCGAACCATAGACGCATTTGCTGATTTCGTTCGTTGCTCTTTCGCTGTTTTTCCCTTCAAAAATAAAACTAATATTTTTTTTCTTTTCTTTTGGTCTCTAGAGAAAGTGCGCTGTCTAAGGTGTTTGCGTCGTTGTCTGAGTTTTCGAAGCTAAGCTTTGACACTGCTCACGTGACAACATGATTTTTCGCACCACGAAAATATCTGTGTGCTGTTCTCATGGACGCAATTCTGCAGGAGCAGCCTACGTGCACTAATGCACAATGTCGTTGTGTAGATAGTGGCTTTAATGATTACAAGCATTCTTGCCTTTTTTTTTGGTTGTTGTAGATCTCTATGCCTTCTTTCCAGTATCGACGCCACTGTTTGGACGAGATTGGGCTGGTAACGTGGTATTGTTGTCCCGGAGATGTCTCAGGATCCCACGAGGGCTCTCCAGCAGTCCTTCGACGGCCAAGTCCTGAGGAAACACTACCACACGCTGGGTGGGATTGATTATTCCTTTTGAGATGGACGGTCCAACGAACAGGCTGTTCGTTATTTAACACATGGCAGTCAATTCTAAGTCTTGTGTCGATTATGTATGACATTTTAGGTGTTGTGGTTATCAGAATATCATGATGGTAGAAGTGGGATTCTTCTGATGGAGAACGACAGAAAGAAGGAAGAAGAGAAGGTTTAATCTCTCATACTCGACGTGGGCACGTGGAACTTTTGATAAAATAGTTTTATTTTTCCTGAAATTGCTTTACTTATTTTTCGTCATTTCTCCATGCTCCTCTCTACCTAACAATGATTGCTAAAGCTTTATTTTTATTTTTTAATTTTTTTAATTTTTTTTTTTATTATAATAAAGTCAATCGGGTATTAAAAAAAGTTGTTATTTGTTCATTCTTATTTTGGTTTGGTCATTTAACATTACTTTTTCTTTGTGTACTTCTGGCATAAAATTGTTTCAATTTACAAGTATATGATAGCCTATACGTATTTTTTTCCTTTTTATTTGTCTTTACCATGCATAATTCGTACATTTGGCCTATTAAGTAATTCTACACCTATTAAGTACGTCTACTTACTAGAGAGTGCCACACGCGCCCCTAATTCAATTTGCTTTTTTTTCCATTCACGTTGTATCAAATTACTGTTAATTAACTTTAATAATGCTTTGTTCATGCGTACCCCCCAATTACAGTTGTTTTTTTTGCTTGGAAAGGACCCTGCACAAACCCTGAGGATATTCTCTCTTGGTTAAATTGGATGAAAATTTTGTTTATTACAGATAAAGTTATCCTAAATAAGATGCTACTATTTTTTTTCTAAACAAATGGCTAGTTTTTTAGAAAAAAATTGTTAAGGATGGCGATTTGTCATGAGGTTAGTTTGACAGGCAGCATGAACCATTACAACCTTATAATGTATATATACACACATATATATGTATATTTATTGTTTTTGACTCTTAATCGCCGTTTGCACTTGCTAGAGAAGAGCAGTGCGCTTAATAAATTCTTAATAAAGCAAGAGTAGATAGAGGGATTAGGCTTAAAGAGGAGTGAATAATCCCAAATAAATTATGGGCTTTTTTGTAGATTTGTAGTTACACATGTATTACACTATACTCCTGCCGATTTTCGTCGGCAGCCCGGAAGAACAGGTCGCAACTCTCACGTACGTCTGCCCCTCTCCTAGTCCCGATTATTCGTTCTAAACCAAAAGGAGGTTCCCGACGAGCTTTCCCCCCAGCCCGGGAGGTGAGCGAAATAATGAATAAACAGCCAGACTCGGTTACCATATACAGTTGAATTTCACATATATTTATTCGCCTTTATGTACAGAAGTGCCGCGCTACAGCAGCATCGCCGCGCTCGACGTGCTGCGAGCGCTGGCGTCTATATGCACCAATACAGCCCCCTTTTCCCCCCTTCCTGTCGTATACCCCTATCCTCCGCGTTGGTATCTTCTCGCGACCAAGTAGCAGGCTCGCCTCGTATCCGTGATTGGGATACGCTAACGACCCGTTCTTGGTTATGCCCGCTCCTAATCCACTGTTCTAAGGTGGGTACGCCTAACCGCGTCCTATCTCTCTATCTCTCGCTTTTCACACACCCACGCGTCCATACACTTATTCCCCCGATGGTCCACTATTTGCCGCTGTCTCTCTCTCACACCCTCACGTTCATCGACCACACAATATCACTCTCCCGTAACATACAACGCGAAACAACCTCTCTCTGGTTCTCCTTTCACACCACGTTACTACAATTATAATTATAAACACCGTACCTTACGGCTGAAAGTACGCACGTGAGAACGAGCCGCGTCCCGACAAGAGCTGGTTAACCCCCTTTGTTCTCGCTCTCTCGGGGGGCTCTAATTCTCTCCTTCTGTCTTCCCCTGACTCCGCTGCAGGTGTCACCTCTCGAGGTCGTGTCGCACCCGTGGCCCGACTGCTGGGCAGGCGGTTGAGCTCGGCGTGGCCCGCTGGCTCGATGGCGTGCTCTCGTTTGGCCTCTGCTACAGGTCTCGATGACGGGAGGCGGTGTGGCAAGGCAGTAGGTGGCACGGCAGCGGGGCCGTCGGTGTCACGGCCTGGGTCGATCTCCGGATGCTCTTATCCCGATGGCAATTTACTCCCTCTCTCTCTCTCTTTCTCTCACACTCCGACAACACGCAAATTTCTCCGTACACACACACTGTGCAAAAACTCGGTGGTTTTCCTAACGAACCTCTCAGCGTAGTGGCCCGCTAAGGAATGGCTCAAGCGTGCGCGCGGCAACATACTCCCTGTATCTCTCTCTCTCGCGGCGCTGCCGCTGCAGCGCTCACAGAATATAGGCGGGCATGTATTCTTCCATTTCTATATCTGTCCGTCGCTGCCGTGCCCTCGTCTCGTCCAACCGCGCATCTTTTCCTCGAAGCCACATGTGTATCAACAAACAAGAGGAAAACACGAGTGCATGACTATACATATATATATACCTTTCTAACTGGTTGACTCACATGGAGTCGTCGGTGGGACGGGTGAAAACTAACTTCGTTACTTTTACCACGTCACAAACCCTCCCCCCCTAGGCTGGAGATAATTCATCATCTCCTAAGCTGATATACAACCGACGACTCCAAGCTATGATTACTATAACGTACGTAATTATATTTACGTGGGCCCTGTTGGCCTCTTGTCCAAGCGATGTCCGTTCTCTCCTCTACGGGTTTGCCTCGCCTGCGATCCCGTAGTCTCCGCGGCCACCGTTCGCGGCGTCCCCCGTGTCCTCTCGTCCGCGTTCTCTTCCCATGTCTCCCATTTATACCTTGTCTCCTCCCCTTGTCTCTCTCCAAATCCCTGGTCCTTTAATCCTCTATACTCTTTGAATTTTCCTTGTCACTTTCTGATCTTAGTGGGTGTCTTCGGCTAGGAAGGCTCGGTACAACACGACTTCCTGAATTTCGTGTGGGAACTCTTGTAGGCTGCCCCAGATACGTTAGACCTGTCTGACTCGCTTCTCTGGCCACTGTCTTAGCCCATGGGTTGGTCGGCTTCGTTTCCTCGGGGACGTCGTTAGAGACGTCGAGGAGCGCTCGGAGTCGGTCTCCCGTGCTTCACTCAGGCTAAACGTCCTGGCGTGGCTGTTTTCTTTTCGTCTACGTTCCAGAAACAACCTAAGATTAGAATTGTCGCGCTACGTTGTTCCGTCGCGGGTTGAGGTTCGTATTTCAGATGGGGCTGTCATCGAGGTGGTATTCCGGTATCGTTCCCCTTCATATCTTTTTTTCGTACATGGGGTTCCGTAATCTTCTGATTCTCGTAGCGCCTTGTACGTACGATAGGCATCCTTGCAACGGGGGCACTCCTACACCTGGACGTGTAATCGCCCGCAGTTACAGCAGTGAACGTTCTTGAGCGGTTGGGGGCACCCCTTGAGTTGATGTCCTCGACCCCAACAGTTGAAGCAGGCGCGGGGGGGTGGGTCCAAACACGGGTGGGTCGAAATACTCCTAAGCCCCGAAAACAGAGCTCCCGTGGTCCGTCTTGGGAAACGTTTGTCCTGCTCGGTTTGGTCTCCCGTGTATACCTCCACTTGGTCCTCGCGCCTTGATTTCCTGACCGGGGAGCCGGCCTCGGAGCTATTTGTCCAGTTTTGTAATTCCGGGTTTCCGGAGACGTAATCGTCTCCATGTACTTGGCGTGGGGGATTATTGGGGTCGGCGCGCTTGTTTTTCTTACCCCCGCGTTTCAGCCGACGTGTCTTACGTTCTCCATTTTCCTTGTTTACCTCGTAGCGGGGGTTGAGGTTTCCATTATCCCGTTCGTTGTTAGTGCGGGTCGGGGTCGCTTGAGGTTCCTCGGGGTCCCAGCTTTCGTCCGATGTTTGAGGAAATCCTGCTGTCGGGCGCGGAATCGGTACGATGCCCGTCATAGGCGTGTAATTTACTTGTCTTTCAGTAAGTAGACCGCCCGGACGAGTTACCAAACTCGTAAATTTCGGCTGAGGTGTTTTCTTTCCCTGTCCTCCAGCCGCGTCCGATTGAGCGTCTGCGAGTCGGGAATGCCAAATTAGGTAGCGATCTTCTAGTCCCTGCTTCTTAGCTTTCTCTGATTGTCCTCGATCCTCCCCAGTCTGTCGTTCGAGCGCATCAAGCCATCGCTCTTCTTGCCTCCACCTTTCAGCTCTCTGCTCAAACAGCGTCTGCACCGCGGGCTGGGTGGAGGGGGCGGGTACGACCAACCTTTGCCTTTGCCGTACCGGTACGGGTGTTACGCATGGTCCTGACTCTCCATTCTTTTCCCTTATGTTTCCGTTCGATTGTGCCTGTCGTTTTCCGGTCACCTTCTGTTGTCTGAGGATTTCCGACTCAGGTTCCAGCGCTTCCACGCGTTCGGGTATGACAGGCGTGTCCCCTTCCGCGGAGCAAGCTGAAACACTAAGGAGATACGACTCATTAGCGTCCGTGGTTGTTGTGGTTTCGGTTTCCATTGGCGCATCTCTCTCGTCCAGTGATAGTCCAATCATCCGTGTCTCTCCAACTGACGGCGATCTATCCCCTCGAGCATAACCCGTCTTTAGGTTCAGGTCGTCTTGCTCTTCGTCGATTAGTTTCTCAATCGCGTCCACCTCACTCGGTGCCATGGTAGAGACTCGATCCTCATCGTCAGTTTGAAGAAGTTCGTCCTCCTTCCTCTGAGTCGCCAACGCTATCTCGTCAGGGCCCGGGATCTCCTCTTCTATGGTTGCCAGAGTTGACTTGGGGGCGCACTTGGGGTACAGACTATGTCTCCTTCGGCGTCTTGGTTCGGGGCTCAGCCTTGTCATCCGAGCCATGACCTGGATAGGATCTTCCGAGGTCGTATGTACTGTCGGGAACCGTAAGCTTGGCTTGGTCCCCCTCAGCTGGACCCCACGGTAGTGTCCTCCCAATCCCCTACCGGTATGGTACAGGTAAAGCGCACCTTGGTCTGAGATCTTCCCGTAGCTCGCGCCGTAAGCTTCGTCAGCGTTATATATGACCAGGCATTGCCCTGCCTCGATCGCTATGGTCCCAAGTGCCTCGTCGGTCCACTGGCGTTGTCGAGGTATCTCGGTCCATTTTAAGCGTATCAGCGCTTCCTCGATCGCTTGGCTTACTCCTTGGATCTGGGCTGTGATTATCAGGGCGTGAAGCCCGCATTGCCCATCTGAAGGAACCTCCAGCAAGTTTTACGCCGGCATCGTCACCTCGGTGACGTCGTCGGTGGCGTCTACAGTCGTAGTCTCAGGCTTGATCTCTTCAACGTCGTCACCCAGGTCGTCATTATGGTTTGGCTGGATCATCCTCGTCGTAATCTCTGAAATTTACAGTGGCATTAGTATTATTACTAAGTACGGCCCTACCTACTCCTCTCCCCCCCCCTCTTTCTCTAGGCTCTAGGTACTTTTTCAGCTCTGATACGTGCGCCTTGTTTACCCTTCGACTCGTTCCGGTAGGGTCATCCAATATGTATACTGTCGGAGACCTTACTTCCACAATGGTATAAGGCCCTTCGTATTTCGGCGCTAACTTTGCCGAGAACCTTTTTGAGGCGTCCGAAATCGGGTGTGTCCTTCTCAAAACTTTGGTGCCAACCGGGAAATGCACGTCTTTGCGCCCCTTGTCGTACTGCCTCCCTTGTCTCTCCCTAGCTTGATCTATGTGTTTGATCACTAAATCTCGCAGGGCGTCCAGTCTTTTCATTCGATCTTCCCAGTCCTTGGGGTCGATCTTTTGTACCGGTTTCCCTCCCTCTACTTGTCTCCGGAGGCTCTTAACTGGCCTGGGATGTCTTCCAAAATTTAGGAAGGCGGGCGATACCTTCGTTGTAGCCTGAACAGCAGTGTTCATCGCATGTTGGAATTCGTGTAAGTGCCGATCCCAATTCCGATGATCCCCGCCCACGAACGCCGCCACCATGGACTTATAGGTACGTATACTTCGCTCGGCTGGGTCTGCCTGTGGATGATACGGGGGCGTCGTTAAGTGCTTGACGCCATACTCTTTCAGCGTCTGATTTAAGTGTTGATTTTCAAACTCTCGTCCGTTGTCCGTCAATAAATAGTCTGGAATTTCCCAACGGAATAATATCAGCTCCTCGAACGCTCTGGCTATCGCCTTTCCATCTATCCTTCGCAACGGTTTCACTTCTATCCAACGGGTAAACAGGTCGTGGAATAGCACCACATACTTGAAACCTCCCTTACTGGGTGGAAACTCCATACAGTCAGCTGCTACTACGGCCCATGGTCATTCGACAATTCGAGTACCCATCAGCCCCTGGGGACCCACTTGTGATACCTTATAACGTTGACAAACTTCGCATCTCTGCACGAAGTGTCGTACGTCGTAGTACATTCCCTTCCAATAGTAGTCTCGGGCCACTCTGTCGTAGGTTTTCTCGATCCCGAGGTGCCCAGTAGAGGGTGTGCAATGCGCCTCCTCCAATACTTGTTTTCTGTGGTCGGTGGGGATTACTAATCTCCAGTTTTCTTCCTGGAAGAGGAAGGGGATTGTTTCTAAAACGATACAGTTGTCCCTCGTCAATTATCCAATTCTGGTATTTAATAGGGTTCTCGGCCACCTCCGTGAGCATACGGCAATACTCCGGATCTCCCAGGGTGTCGAAGGTGATCGTCGACACTTCGTCTATTTCCTCCCCATGTAATCTCGATAGCGCGTCAGGTACATGGTTGAGTTTACCCTTCCGGTGTACCACATTGAAGCTCCACTGCTGGAGCTCCATTATCCACCTAGCTACTCTCCCCGAGGGCTCGGGCATCTTGAACAACCACTTCAACGAGTGGTGATCGGTGATCACTGTAAACTCATATCCCTCTAGGTATGGTCTTAGCTTTTTGATAGCCCAAACGACGGCTAGACACTCCTTCTCCGTCGTCGAGTAATTTTTCTTGGCCTGAGTCAGCGCCCGACTTGAATACACTATTGAATGCTCTCCGTCCTCCCCTTCCTGCGTCAAAACTGCTCCCAAAGCGAAATCGCTGGCGTCTGTCTGCAGTGTAAACGGCTTACTGAAGTCTGGTCTAGCGAGTACGGGAGCTCTCACAAGAGCTTCTCTGAGATTCTCGAAGGCTTCTTGATGTTCCGCATCCCACGTCCACTCCTGCCCCTTTCGCAATAGTTTTACCAGCTGAATCTTGTTATCCGAGTCATTGGCCAGAAACCTCGCATACCAGCCAATCATTCCCAAAAATCGGCGTAGCTGCCGGATGTTTCGAGGTGCGGGGTACTCAAGGATCGGTTCGACCTTGGTCGGATCCGGTCGTAGCCCGTCCCGATCTAAAATATACCTTAAGTATGTGATTTCTGATACACAGAACTCGCACTTGTCTAATTTGATCTCCAAGCCTGATTTCCTCAGTCGGCTTAACACTAAACTTAGATAGTGGAGATGTTCTTCGAGGGAGTCCGTTGCAACAATTATGTCGTCTAGGTATCCAAAGACATGTGGTTGCAACTCCGGCCCGAACAGCGCGTCTATGAGTCGTTGAAATGTCATGGGTGCATTGGTCAGCCCGAAGGGCATGCGTTTGAAATGCCACAGGCCCGACCCGGGCATGGAGAAAGCTGTGTACCTGCGACTAGTTTTGGCCATAGGTACTTTATAGTAGGCTTGTTTTAAGTCCACTTTGGAGGGGTATCTCGCGCTTTGTAGACGGTCCAATATCGAATCCATACTTAGAAGGGGGTAAGCGTCTCTCTCCGTCACCTTGTTTAGGTCTCGGTAGTCTATACAAAACCGATACGTGCCATCTGGCTTCCTTATCATCACCGGCGCACTGGAATAATCACTGGCCGATCTTTCTATAATGCCCTCTTTAGCCAGGCGTTCCACTTCCGCGGTGGCAATCTCCAGCATCTTAGGTGACATCCTACGTAACCGGTGTCGTATGGGCGTAGGGTCTGTAACCACGATCACGTGCTCCGTTAAGGGGGTCACCCCCACGGGTTCACCAGTCCCAGCCCAGGCTTGGGTCACCGTCATTTCTACCCTACTTCTTTCGTCGGGGCCGATTTTCCTGATACCCGCACATTCGGCATACACCGCCGATATCTTAATCTTGGCTTCATCCTCGAACCGGTACCAAGTGCCTTCTTCGATTCGCCACCACCCCTTGGCTAATTTTGTCTCCAGGTCAAACGCCCGTATGAAGTTCATCCCGAGTATTAGGCTCTCCTTAATGTTATGTACTACCCGCAACGTAATAGGTCGGGTCCAATGTTCTAACTCAAAATTCACCCTGAGTATCCCCATAATTGGGGTAATACCTCCATTCACGTTTACGGTAACCACGTTGCTAGCCTCGAGTCGGTCCTTGAACATGTGACCGACTTCAGGTCCCGCTATTGACGCCTGAGCTCCACTGTTAAATAGGGCCTTAAACTCCCTTCCTCCTAGCACCACCGTCAAATAATTCCGGGGTTCCGGAGTTTTAACTTGACTCTGACGAGTTGCAGCAATCAAAGCTCCATGTACGTCCCGAACTGGGGTGACCTCCTCTCGCGCGCTTCGAAGTCCGGGATCGGAGACCCCTAGACCAAGCGACGGCTGAGAGGGTGAGTCAGGTTGTACCCCGTCTGTCTCTTCTACCACCTCTACGAGGGTGTCCCGTGTCGTCTCTCGTGACTGCATCGCTTCCAGTGCGCTTCGAGATCCTGAGATGTTTCTTCCTCGATCGAGCGCTACCGGAGAGTGCAAGTCCAAGTCTAGTTCTTCTTTCCCATGTACTAAACCGGGGGGATCGGAAGAGCTTACTTGTTCTGACCCCTCACTTCCCCGTTTCCCAGGAGTTTTCTCAGGAACTCGCATTTGGGACAGTCCACAAATGTTACTCCGGCTTCTCCGCAGTTTAGGCATCTAGGAGTCAGGGGTTTAAGCCTCCCTGGACAGTCCCGGGCCCGGTGTCCCTTGCCTCCACAAGCAAAACACCTGGCCTCTGAGCAGTCTACTGCTCGATGTCCCACTCCTCTGCAGATAAAACAGGGGCCGTAAAAATTATCGCTCTGTTCCCCGGTCGTTTCGGTTGTTATCGGGTTCCCCGACGTCTCCCCTGGTCTCTGTCTCCACACCGGACTATTGGTCCAACCGGCCTTGTTGGGGGGATGATTGGGGTTTCTTCCCATCTTCCGTTTATCCAAATTTCCGACCGCAGCCACAGCAGAGGTCGGTACCTCCTCTTCATCTGGTGTCGTCTGGAGCTGTACGATTGCTGTCAGTTCGGATGTGGCTTCCTCCTTGACTTTAGCGGTTGCCTGGCTTTTACCCTTCACCTTCCTTGGTTGAACCGTTACATTGCTTAGTTGTTCGGTTACTTCCTGCACTTCAGCTACCCTTGTTCTGGTACCCGGGTTAGTATATGCTGCCCCTGGGACGTGCATAATTTCTGCCGGTGGAGGTGGCCTATAGCGCCCATCTAACTCCTTCTGTCCTTCCCAGCGTCTACCATAAAATTCGATATCGTCAAGTGTACAAATGACTTTGTCCGACATAGCCCGCCGATATTCCGGTAACAAATTCCGGAAAGCGCGATATGCCAGTTTTTCTTCTGTGGGAGGTCTCTGGAATTTTGACGCTATATAGCGGAAATTAGTGAGAAAGACCGAAATTTTCTCCGTCTTACCCTGAGTGTGGGTAAAGAAATCCTGCATCAGATCCTCTTCCTCGTACTCTCCGCCGAACTGCCTTCGAAAGGCGGTATGGAAACTTTCCCATGACCGGCAGTCAACTCTGATGGTTCGGAACCATCTGGCGGCCCTTTTCTGAAGTATGCTTGGTAAGGCCCCAAGCAGATCGTTGTCACTGAACCCAGTGCCGTTCCGACAATCTTCCAACCGATCTAGGAACTCGCCTGAGTCTTCCCCTCTGTCTTCGCCGGTAAATCGCAGGCCCCAGCTTTGCAACATCTTGACCGCTTGGGCTTGATTCCCGCCTCGATCTCTTGTTTCGTCGGGCTTTACGTTAGTTTCCCGGTATCAGCGCGTCTTCTTACGGAAGTTACGCACATCTTCGATCGATCCCTCGCTATCGCTCTCGCGTTGTCTACCGGTGACATTCCGGTATGGTTAAAAGTCTCCACCCGTTCCCTCGCGTCTTTCCTTGCATTCGCATCCGTAGGTTTCCGAAACGGATTTTGGTTCCAGACGGGAGCTTCCCGGGAGAACGGGGTGTCTTTCACCAGTCCCTTCATTCTTGGAGGATTGAGCTGGATTTTCGTTTTTGTTTTACCCGGGTTTCCTCTCCCTTCCTGCTGGTCCCCTTTGCCCTTCGTCTTTGGGATGTCCCAATTATCTTGCGGCATCCCAAGGTAATCGGTCTCCTCTTCTGAAGGGTATCTCCCTTCCCATCCGTCCCGTAGGCCCAGTGGCTGGTATCGTTTGTCAGTTTGACGGTCATGTACCCTTTCATCCACCCTAGCCGCTCGTACTTCTTCTTCTTCCCCTCGTCTGAGCGTTTGCTTGGGTTTTTGTTAGCGGGTCGACTTATCCTCCCCCATGGCCGTCTTATAAATAGTCGCGTCTGTATCGTTTCCTTCGTCCTTTTTCGGGTTAACGGGTACGAACCGTCGTTCACTTGACGTTTCGTCTGATTCCAAGATCTCCAATCTTCTTCGTTCTAGTGGCATGTCATTATTCGGTTTGATTGGTTGAGCGAGTACGTTCGTGCGCGGCATTGGCTTAGGAGTCGCCAAGTGCCTAAGTTCTTCTTCCAGATCGAACCTTACCCGCATCATTGACATGGGGTCTCCTTCGTGTGGTGTGGTATATGCCTTCCACATCTGGGAGGAGAAAAATTCCAGGCGTGTCGGAACCGGAATATTGCTGATAACCTGGGGTGTCGCTAGCGGCGTCGAAGGGCTGCGTTGTATCTTTACTCGATCGAGCGGTGTACTCGAAGCGGTCCTTCCCCCGGTCGTGGTCATTATTGGTTGTGTCGAGAAACGAGTGGTAGTTAGAGTCGTTGTCGTGGCAGTAGATACTCTGGTGGGTGCGAACATCTGTTCCTCCACCCTATCCACTCGAAGACCAGCAGCGTCCTGTTCTCGGTCGCCACCTTCTTCTGCCTCCCTACGCACTTCGTCTTGTGCCAGCGTCTCCTTCACGGTTTCATTCCCAGGGGACGATTTCTCCCTCGTTGAACCGCCTCCATCCAGTTCGACGTCAGATGGTGCGTTTCGTAGGTTTCCCAGCCAAGTCCCATCTGAGACCCCATCGGCACCTAGGTCCCCACTTCCTAAATCCTCCCTTTCCTCCAAGTCTCGTTCCTGACTAGCATGTCACGCTAGACTAGCTCGTGGGCTAGAGTAAGGCATATCGTCTTCATACACCGGTATTTCATCATTTTCTGGTTCTAACTCGCACAAGCAGTGCCGCAGCAATCTATCCTTCAACTGTTCTTCACTTCCACGCACACTTAACCCTCTTACGTGCAACTCCCGTTCTACATCACGAAGTGGGAGTGCCAAGATTGAGCGATTCACTACCCTCCGCTCACGCGACTCTCGGAGCATCCTATCTACTACTGGTGCCGCACATCCATGTTTCCTCACGTAGCCTGGGTCTTTATTAACGGTTGATCACTATAATCCCGCTAACCTTACCTCAGGTTCGTCCTAACAACACACAACCGGTATAAGCTTGGTGAAGTGGGCTATATCGTTGTATGCGACTCCTCCAGGGCGGGGTGTTCCCTTCAGTTGTACCAAGAGCTCGACCAACCTCCCACAGATTCGTCTCCCGCTACGGAGCTGCACGAGTAGTCAACTGCACACAGGTTCTCACTCGGGCTCACGTATTGTCTCGTTCAGTAAAAATTTGTGGTGGAAATCAAATCGGCATTTGCCTGAGTCCTTGGTCACGTAGATTCGCCTATCCCGTGATCCCTTACCCGCAGGACGACCTGTCTTATTTTTAGGACACCGAGCTGCAGAGCAAATTACTACCGTAATCTCACTTGAGCTCAGGTAGTCGTATTCCCTAATACCCCCCTAATAAGCTTCAGACCCTTTGGTTACGTCCGACTCCTTCAGTCCCGCAACCCTTTGTCTGAAGTTCCAGAAACTTACCCAAGATTTTAAAGAAGTTCCTTAGATTATTTACGAAAAATAATTATTATGATAATAGAATTTTTAAATTATTTTATTTTATTGTTACTATTATTTTATTTATTTATTAATAATCGACCACACTCGCACGTATATCCCGCTGATCTTCCTCACTTAATAATAAACCTATGTTTTATTTAACCTTTATGTTTAACCTTTAATTATCCTTAAGACGCTTAGTTATCTACCTATCGTCACTGTAGTCACCGACTGTAGAATGATCCTTATTTCTCCCGGTTAATTATGAGAAAATGCCAAAAGAATCTTTCAAGTAATCTATTTTATTGTTATATTAACTATAGGTATAAATATAACTAACTTAAATTATTATCTATATATTATTTCATTTATTTATTAATAATCGACCGCACTCGCACGTATATCCCGCTGGTCTTCCTCACTTAATAATAAACCTATGTTAACCTTTAATTATCCTTAAGACGCTCAGTTATCCACCTATCGTCACTGTAGTCACCGACTGTAAAATGATCCTTATTTCTCCCAGTTAATTATGAGAAAATGCCAAAAGAATCTTTCAAGTAATCTATTTTATTGTTATATTAACTATAGGTACAAATATAACTAACTTAAATTATTATCTATATATTTTAAGAGTTTAACCGTTGTTAAACGTAATGTGACTTCTTTGTCAACTGAACATTAATTTATTATATCCTGATTGTAAGGTGCCCCAACCCATGTATGCCATGCGAGCACACGCTTCTTAAGATTTTAAATGTATCGCGACAAAGAAAACACGCTATATCTACACTACATCCATACATTCCCATACCAATACACGCATATGCACCGAACCATATCTACCACGCGAGCACGCCCTTGGTGGTTTTCCTAACGAACCTCTCGGCGTAGTGGCCCGCTAAGGAATGGCTCAAGCGCGCGCGCGGCAACATACTCCCTGTATCTCTCTCTCTCGCGGCGCTGCCGCTGCAGCGCTCACAGAATATACGCGGGCATGTATTCTTCCATTTCTATATCTGTCCGTCGCTGCCGTGCCCTCGTCTCGTCCAACCGCGCATCTTTTCCTCGAAGCCACATGTGTATCAACAAACAAGAGGAAAACACGAGTGCATGACTATACATATATATACCTTTCTAACTGGTCGACTCACATGGATTCGTCGGTGGGACGGGTGAAAAGTAACTTCGTTACTTTTACCACGTCACACATGTTGACATTATGTTCAAGTCTTTTTAATAGAATTTTAGAGTTTCATCCAGACATAAGACAAAAATCAAAGCCACACTTTTAGCCAGACTTCGTAAAAGACATTTAGCCAGACTTCAAGCCATACTTCCTGCCAGACATTCAACAAGACTTAGAGTTAGACTTCCAGCCAGGCATTCAGCCAGACTTTCTGACAGACTTTGAGCCAGACTTCCAGCCAGACTTTCTGCCAGACATTAAGCCAGACTTCCAGACATACATTTGGTCATTCTATTTGCCAGACTTTGAGCCAGACTTCTAGCCAGACCTTAACAATTCCATGACCAACTCGCTTACGGCAGGATTTCTGGCGTGCAGGATTATGTAACTATGAGCCACGGTGAGCAGGTCCTCCAGACATACATTTGATCATTCTATTTGCCAGACTTTGAGCCAGACTTCTAGCCAGACTTTAACAGTTCCATGACCATTTCGCTCACGACAGGATTTCTGGCGTGCAGGATTATGTAACTATGAGCCACGGTGAGCAGGTCCTATAAATCCGCGAGCTAGAGCAGCCCACTAAAGCCCTGTTTCGGTGGTACGTGTACCAACTTCGTGCTCGCCTGCTGAGGGAGGCTTAACCAGCTCTTGGTGAACTCTTGGACCTCCTTGTCCGCCGCTGTAAAGCATTCCTTCTCGATGCTCGCCCCCTGCATGACGAAGTCAAGGCGTGGCAGCAGGAACGTGCCCACTGCATCCAACTTCAGCTAAGGGGCGAGCAAAGAGTGGCCAATCTTGTTGACACCGGAGTTTGTCGGACCTGGTACCCTGTGGGTATATACTCAGATGTTTGTAGGCATAGGTGTTGTCGAGCATGGGCAATGGCACGCTCTGCAGCTCGAACGTGGTTGGCCGCACAGTACCCCCTCTTTCACCAGTTTTAAGATTTACTTACGTCTAGAACCGTCCCACCGAAGGCAAGAGCCCTGGGATTTATGGACCAACTTGAAGACATGCATATTTTTTGACGTAAACTACTATCTCACTTTCTCTATTATTTTGAGTGTTTGTGGTTGAATTTTGTAAATAGCAGAATTAATAAACATGTAAATTTGATGTAAGCATTTAAAATGATGCTGAAATTATTTATTGTATTGTTTAAAGAAATTAAAATCCTTCTAAACTCATAGAAAATGATTCATTTCGAATGATTGAAATTTTTCACTGCCGTTTATTGAAATAAAATTGAAAATAATGTCTTATGCTTCACTTTCGCTATGTTGTATTGCTCAAATTGTTTTTTTTTGTTCTGCTTGATTTTCCAGTGATATCTTTTGTAAATTTTAAAATACATTTTCCCCCTTATTTAAGTTGTAAAAAAAACTAACCAAAAAATGTTTACAGTCATTATCTTTATATTATTTTTATAACAATAGTTCGATACTTATTATTTTGTAAGTTTTAGTTGTGCGATTGAAATCTTACAGTACTGCATCAAGTTACAAAATTTGCCGGTGAACCAACGATCAAGTAGACGTGAAAATGAAAAAAAAAACAGTTGACAAAGAGTGAAGTCTGAAGTCCGGATAATATGTTACAGTCATACCTTTTTCACAATGACGCTAATCTTTTTTCTACAGTATACAAATAATTTTTGTATTCAACGTTGTTAACGTTTTCATTATTAAGGACACGTAAATTATTTTTTTAAGTTATTATTTGTCAGTGACGTGAATAAATAGTGTAAAACTAGTGATAACTGCATGCTGTATCTTTGCTATTTAAAAAAAAAAATACCTCTCAAAAAAATCAAATGGAGATATGTAAAATATGATGAAAGTCTGGCAGAAAAACTGGCTTAATGTCTGGCTGGAAATTTGGATTAATGTCTGGCAGTAAGTATGGCTAGATACCTGACTTGATGTTTTGATCAATGTCTGGCTGAGAATCTGGCTGTATGTCTGGCTCAAAGTCTGAGTCAAAATCTAGCTGTATATCTGGCTAAAAGTCTAGCTGTATGTCTGGCTGGAAGTCTGGCTGTATGTCTGGCTGTATGTCTGGCTGGAAGTCTGGCTCAAAAACTGGCCTAATGTCTGGCTGGAAGTCTGGCTGTATGTCAGGCTGAAAGTCTGGGTCAAAGTCTAGCTGTATGTCTGGCTAAAAGTCTGGTGGTATGTCTGGCTGAAAGTCTGGCTCACAGTCTGTCTGGAAGTCTGGCTTAATGTCTGGCTGTAAGTCTGGCTGAAAGTCTGGCACAAAATGTGGCTGAATGTCTGGCTGAAAGTCTGGCTAAAAGTCTGGTAGAAACACTGGCTGGAAGTCTGGCTCAAAGTCTGGCAGAAGTCTGGCTTAATGTCTGGCTAAAAGTCTGGCTGAAAGTCTGGCACAAAATGTGGCTGAATGTCTGGCTGAAAGTCTGGCTAAAAGTCTGGTAGAAACACTGGCTGGAAGTCTGGCTCAAAGTCTGGCAGATAGAATGACTGAATGTATGTCTGGAAGTCTGGCCTAATGTCTGGCTGAAAGTCTGGCGGAAAATCTGGCTGAAAGTCTAGCTAAAAGTCTGGCTGTATGTCTGGCTGAAAGTCTGGCTCAAAGTCTGTCTGGAAGTCTGGCTTAATGTCTGGCTGTAAGTCTGGCTGTATGTCTGGCTGACAGTCTGGCACAAAATGTGGCTGAATGTCTGGCTGAAAGTCTGGCTAAAAGTCTGGTAGAAACACTGGCTGGAAGTCTGGCTCAAAGTCTGGCAGATATAATGACTGAATGTATGTCTGGAAGTCTGGCTTAATGTCTGGCTAAAAGTCTGGCAGAAAATCTGGCTGAATGTCTGGCTAAAAGTCTGGCAGAAAATCTTGCTGGAAGTCTGGCTCAAAGTCTGTCAGAAAGTCTCTCTGAATGTCTGGCTGGAAGTCTGGCTCTAAGTTTTGTTAAATGTCTGGCAGAAATTATGGCTTGAAGTTTGGCTAAATGTGTGGATTTGATTTTTGTCTTATGTCTGGATAAAACTCTAAAATTTTATTAAAAAGACTCGAACATATGTCATTATTTGTTTGGTAATTACAAACTACAAATCTACAAAAAAGCCATTAATTTTATGGGGACCCAAAACAAATAGCGTTTTCAAAAAGATCTTGATTTATATTTCTGAGCTGGTTACAAATACATCTAGAAAACATTCTCATTATTAATATTACAATGATTTGGAACAAGTAATGTGTATTTAACATTTTGTGACAGCAGTATTCAAATAGTTCTTGAAAAATTATTTTTGTTAATTTAAAAACTGGTCGGATATTAGGTCTTATATCTTGTCTTAAATCTGGTAGTTAGATAATTTTTAAACATCATAAAAATTTTAATCTAAAAATGGATTTTTATGTTTCTCTTATGGTTTGTCTTTAATTTGGTTTCATGATACGTTTTAAACAAGGTCTTAAAAATTTTCTTGGAACTGGTCATGTAAACGGTTTCAAAGAGAGTCAAACACTTTATCTTAAATCTGGTTTTATATTACGTCCTATAACGTATTTTTTTATAAATTTCAAGGTTTGCCTTAACGTACGTCTCAAATTGGTATCATGTATCACAAGGTATGCATTAAATCTGGTAATTATGAAGGTACTGAGATCAGTGAAGCAACAGATATTTAAATAGATCCCAATACTCGTCTTTCAACTTGTTTCAAAAAACAAAAGTTCAAACAGTTCTCAATGCTAATTGGATCCTAATGTTCGTCACAAAAATAATTGTTTAAAAAAAAGGATGAGAGTATCAAAGAAAGTATTATTCTAGTTCTTCACTTCAACAAAAGGCAGAGCACGTTCGTTAACGGCCCTGCAGTTGTTAGCAAATAGGTCAGATTAGAGGTGACGGCTTCTCATCAAAGCCAGCTGCGAGGCAAGGAATAGGAGTTGGTACATGTGTATCTAATAAAAATATTGAAACAAAGCAACGCGTTACTATTACGATTATTTATACATTAATGATTTATTGAACTTATCGGAGTATTCAATAGGAAAGATTGCAACTCAAGGACATCAACTGCTGCTAAGTTTAGGGCTTGGATCGGACCAACGGTGAACAGTATTAGAGCGGGATTGTAGTAACGGCCACCCAGGTAAGAGAAAGAGCACGATCGCTTATGACACTGCAATTGTTGATAAATAGGTCAGATCAGTGGTGACGGCTTCTCATCAGAGACAGCTACGAGGTTGGGAGTGGGAGGGGGTGCAGGTTCATCTAATAATACAAAGTGAAAGTATAGTGTACTTACTATAATAACTATTTAAGAGTAATATATAGAAACTTATCAGAGAAGGTGATTATTAATAATATATTTTTGAAGCCATTAAGAACAATAAAATGGGCACTTAGTACTCGGCGACTCTTATTAAATAAAAAATATGTTCTGGGCTTGTATTAGACCTTTAGACTACGGTAAAAGAGCAAAAACAGAAAGGAACTTTATAAGTGCCTTAAATGAAATAGAAAAAATATTACATGTAAGAATAATTGTATTGCATATCACAGTTAAATTTGAAAAAAATAATAATAGAGTTCTCATGATGAAGAAGACAGTGAGAAATTGTAAGATATTATAAATGGTTTTAACAAGCATATTCAATTGAAAATGAGCGCATACATAATAAACGTCTATTGCACAGTTGATTATGCCTATCCGACCGTTTAAACTACATCGTTAAGGCTATGGGATTATTCACTCCTCTCTTGGCCTAACCCCTCCGTCAACTCTTGCTTCATTAAGCATTTATCACGCGCACTTCTCCAGCAGGTGCAAATGGCGATCAAGAGTCAAAAACAATAAATATACAAATATATGTGTATGAATACATTATTAGGTTGTAATGGTTCATGCTGCCTATCAAACTAACCTTATGACAAATCGCCATCTTCAACAATTTTTTTTTATAAAACTAGCCATTTGTTTGGAAAAAAATAGTTGCATCTTATTCAGGATAACTTAATCTGTAATCAATACAATTTTCAGCCAATTTAACTGAGAGAGAATATCCCAAGGGTTTGTGCGGGGTCCTTTAAGTCTAACGTATGTGAATATCTAGTTCGCAGCGCGTCCGGGGCCGCAAAAAAAAGTTTTATCGTAAACCTAAGTAATCACTCTCTTCTTGTCATATTTTCATGCTGCGTCTGGGGGCCACGAAAATTTCACGTACAATCAGATGTTTAAGGAGGTTCTTTCGTGCGCTTCACACTGTTAGCATTCTCTAGTGGTGCCTTTACCATACATGTTTTTTTGATCTTATCTACGTGGGATACTCTTATCTCGTCACCTTTCTAGTTTTACATTTTTGTTGGTGTAATCAATGCCTGTTATTTTATATGGGCCCTCGTATTGCGAATCATATTTCCCCTGTTATGGCTCTTTCAGCTCATAAACCATTTCTCCCTCTAAGAAATATCTTGTATTTAGTTGGCGGTCATAGTAATACTTTGATCGTTATTTCGCCTGAACTTGGTTCATTGCTGCGATAGTTCTCATTTCTGTCAGGGTCTTAACTAACTCTTCAAAATATTCATCCGAAGTTTGGCCCTTAGATGGCAGTCTGATACTAGATCGTGTTTTAGCTCCTTGTCCGAAAACTAATTCGTGTGGTGAGTATCCCGTACTCTGATGGTCCGTGGTATTGTATGTCCGTGTTCGGCTCTTCTTGTTCGTTTATTGCAAGTTTCTTCTATTGTTCTATGTTTTCTTCCTGTCCTTCTGTAGTAGTTTCCTGTTCCTCTGTAATTGCTTCCTGATTTTTGCTAGTAACGTCATGTTATGGTGTGTCACAATTAGCTATTATTATTTCTTTCGACGGATTCATCGTCAGTTGTATAGTTAAAAAGCGTGGTTTCTGTCTATGTAAAATGTCAAGTTGTCGTTTGCTTGCCTTTCGTAATTTTTCTATTTGTGCTAGTATTGCTGGCGCACTTGTAGCAGTTATTTACTTTTGAAAGCCTGTCTCTTTCTTGATGAAGCCCAATTTTCCGTCTGCTGTCTCCTGCGAAATTAATTTTCGTTCTTCTGCAATCTCTCGTACTTTTCCCTCGTTTTGATTCCTTAGTACTTGCTGCAGTAGCGAATTGTTTTCGTTGGGCTCTTTTGATTCAGACTCCGCATCACTATTTTCTTGACCTTTTGTACTCATATCTAAACCTTTTCCGCTATCCTCGCCACGATATCGTGTTCTTTTTCGTGTTATACCGTTCGAGTTTACTGAGTCAGTGCTATGGATTTTTATTTTCTTCGGGTTGCCTTGAATTCTTTTTTTACGAGTTGTCCGTACTTTAAATATGCATGCCGGTGGTCTGTCACTATCGGCCAGTTCTTCATTCTCTTGTTCATCTTCTAGCTGGTATAGCTCTTGGCGTGGCCGTTCGGGATTCACTACCCCCTTTTTTAGTATTGGGTTTCACGATAATGCGTCTGGTGGTCCATTGTTTACGCCCAGGTGGTACATGACTTCGAAATCATACCCTCTCAGTTCCGTTTTAAGCCTGTTAAAACGAATATCTGGTTTTCTAGATGAGTGAAAGTGCTTCAGCAGCTTTTGGTCTGTAATTACCGTGAATTTGCGCCCGTATAAATATGTTCTGAATTGCTTCTTTGCAAATACGATCGCCAATAACTCTTTGTCGTATATTGGGTAGCGAAGTTCACTCCCTTTAAGGCAGCGAAATGCATACTCACACGGTCTATCTTTTCCGATCTCTCCCTGACTAAGGATCGCTTCAATCGCGGAATCTGACGCGTCTGTCGTGACGATAAAGGGTTTTTCCAAGGGTTTTGGGGCAACGAGCACTGGTCCGCTAAATAGTACTTCGATAAGAGTTTTGAATGCGTTTTCTTCGTTGTCACTCCACGTGAATTTTTTGCCCTTCTTTAACAGCATAGATAGGGGTCAGGCGATCTTCGGATAGCCTTTTATGAATCACCTATTATGTCTGGAAAACTCTAAAAATTGTTTTACCTTTTTTGCGTTTGTCGGACATGGGTATTTTTTGACTGCTTTGATCTTCTTAGGATCGGTCTTTATTTGTCCATTACCTACAATATGGCCCAACACCTTTGCTTCCCTTTTAAAAAATTGGCACTTCTTAGGTTCGATTGTCAAGTTTGCGTCTGCTAATCATTTCAATAATTTATTCAATCGCTCCCCATGCTCTTTAAGATTGGTTGCAAAAACCATTATGTCATCAAGATACACTTCGACCTCATGAGTCTTTACACCCCATGGGCATTCTTTTGTATTAGTAATGCCCGTCTGGCCCCAAAAATGCCGTTTTGTGAGCGTCGTCTTCGTGTACTTCATTTTGAAAAAATTCTGATTTGAGATCGACTACTGTAATGTAGCACGCAGATGCCAGGTTTTAAAAAATATCACTTTGAAATGGTGATGGATAGCACAAATCCACCGTGACTTCGTTAAGCAGATAAAGATCTGTGACGACCCTTACTCTTTTTTCGTTGTTTGGCCCCGGTTGTTTTGCTACTATCCAAGTGTTTGAGCTGTATGGGGAGGTAGATGGTTCCACTATCCCCTGCTCTAACATTTTCTCTAGTTATGTCTTCAATTGGTCTCTAATTGACGGTGGGTATCTGTACCTCTTTGCAACTATTGGTTTATCTGTCGTCGTCTTTATTCGGTGTTTGACAAAATGCGTTGCTTTCAGAGGTTCTCTGTCAAGGCCAAATACGTAAGGGTTTGACTTGATCAGTCTTCTTACATGCTCTATTTTTTCATCGTTGCAATCGGCTGTGTCTACGAGTTGCATTATTCTGTCCACCCGTTCCTGTTTCCCTAGCTCCTCTTAGTCAAATAACATAACATCCTCACTGCTTCCCCTAAACTTTCAACATTGTCCTCTTCAAAGTTTGAGTGCTTCCGATAAATTTCTCCGTAATCTAGCAGCTCTACTTCCCAAACAGGCACACATTTTATCTCGTCACTCATTTTAGTACATTCTGCAACTATTTTCCCGTTAATATTACTCGCTATAAAGCTCCCAAATAATATTCCCTCCTTTATCTCTTGGAGGGGTATCCAGCAATATTCTGCTTCATTTCTACTATTTTTTACTCGCGCATGAATAATTTGTTTCGATCTTGCAGGAATTGTAAAACACTACGGCTTTAACAGTGGTATCTCTACATCTTCTAATTTAATCATATTCTCGACGGCGCTTATCTGGCCCCGATATATTTTAAACGTATCTCACCCTATGATTCCTTCCGCGTCGACAGGGAAGTCATGGGGGACAACATGTAACGTGCACTTCAGCCCTTGTAACTGAGCCTGTACTGTGCCCAATTTTTTGCGTGCTCCGTGAGTCACGCCAATAATAGCTACTCGATACCTACTGTCTATTAGCGTATCAGTGCTTAAAAAATCAACCTTTATAATAGAAATCTCTGCACCAGTATCCGCATAAGAAGTTGCCTTTCCGTTTTTTAGCTGTGGTCCTTGTAATTTAACCGATGGTGGCATATGCCCTGTTCTTGGAAGTTTCATAATCATTTCAGGAAGTTGCTCTGTTTCCTTGTTACACTCTGAAAGCTTGGGTTCGTCATTCTCTATATATGTGCCCGGCGCCTTTATCCGATTACTCTTTCTGCAGGCTCTCCTGCCTTTCCTCGTGCGTCTGCCCCCCTGTTGTGTAGGAGTGTCTTCGTATTCTGCAGTGTTGCATCCTATACTTCCTCACTCTGCGTAAGTACTCAGACTAATGATGCGCATTTCTGCCTCCACTATTTTTTGCTTCATCTCCTGCGGCCTCTCTCTCGCACCTTCTCTTTTGCCAAACACGCTTCTCACCGTTTCTTTATCTAATTTATGTTCAACGTTTGAGAAGCACGCTGAACATCTTGCACGTTTAAAGATACGGGTGCGTCTCTCGTATTGTCAGGGCCGTATTCGCCGCTTCTTTGCTGCGGTGGGTCCCTTCAATGTTGTTTCTATAACGGTTGAATGCTTCTCCGTTGTTGTTATTATAAGGGTCACCGTAGCCACGGTTGGAGTAATAATTACTGCCCCTGGGATTATAGTTATTGTACCTGTTATTGTAATTATTCCTATCATAATAATTGATATTTCTATTGTTGTAATTGCCGTTTTCGTTATTTCCAGTGTTGTCATTGTTGCTTCCGTTATTTCCAGTATTGTAATTGTTGTTTCTGTTGTAGTTGTTATCATTTCTGTAGTACGGCTCCGAAGGGCCATTGTTATAGCCCCTGTTGTAATTATTGTAATTATTGTTGTGCAAATTGTCATTTCCGTTCCCGTGGTAATAGGCGTTTCTGTTAATATTCATATGTTCTACGAATTGGTTATATATTATACCCTTCATTTCGCTGTTTCTCCTCTTCCTCTCTGTCTTGCTTACGTGAGTGGCAGTCTATCACATTATGTCCCGATCTCTGACAATAGTTGGAGTTTTCTTTTGGTTCCCTCCCATTATCTCTCGACGTTTTCCTGTCATTTATCAAAGCCATCAATCTTCGGCATTCCTTGACTGAGTGTCCGGTTTGGCCCTTGCAGTATATACAGCGTTTTTCACTTGCTGTTGCCCCTTGTGCCCCTTTAGTGATCTCCATTCTTTTTTCTTCCTTGCTTGCTAGATTTACTAGGGGTCCCATCTCGGTTGTCGTATTATATGTAGGCAGTGCACTCACCGGTATTGCATGCCGCAAACTAAAATCGCTCTCCATTTTCAGCGCCTCTATGATTGCTTCGCAGAAGGTCCTCGGGTTCAAGCATGTGATCTTACATCTGTACGTTGGATGCAAGCTGTATGTGAATTGCTTGACTGCCTTATCTTCTGAGCTTTCTTTTAGAACCTGCTTTTGAATTGGAAACAGGCTCGGATTCGAGTCATGCAGCATCGTTAGCCTATTGTACAGTCGTTGTCCTCTTCCGCTGTAGTCCTCTATTGATTTTCGGCTTTGCTGCCTGATTATTTTCAGCTGTGCCATCAGTGTGTCCGCGTTCTTGATGCTGCCGTATCTCCTTGACAGTTCGTGAAGAAATTCCTGGACTGTCCCAGTCTGCAAATTGAGCCAGTCTGGGCGCCAAATATTCGGCCGCTTTTCCTTTCAGTCTGCTCGCAAGCGTGCCGAGGAAAAATAGTTTGTTCTCTGGACCCACCATTTGCGTGGTCATCCTCACCATCCTTATAGAATAGTGGCAGATTGATTGGATCACCATCAAAAAACGGGATGTTGCTTGCCATATGACTGAGCGATGGCAGCATGTTATGCTGCGCATTCTGTGGTCTGCGTGGGTGATTATAGCTGTTCGTCGCTTGTGTGTAGTCCGTGAATTGGGGTCTAGTGTGATCTGTGCCACCCCATATTCTATCCCTATTTGCCTCATAATCGACTCAGTTTGTATAGTTACTATTTGGTTGTGGTATCGCTGTTGTAAACGCGACTTCCTTCCTCCTTTCCAGTTCATCGCTCATATTTTTTATATTGTCCAGTAGCTGTTGATTGTGCAAGTCTCTCATCCCAGGATTCCCAGGCTCTTTATATTCAAAGCAATTTGCAGTAAAATTCGGCCACCCTTGTCTCTCTGGCATGCCCCATTATGTCTCCTGCGTATTCATTCTGTCTGCTCGAGCTTCGCATATTTCCTCGGTTCTTCTCACGCTTTGCTCGATGACTCGTTCGCCCAAAAGAAGACCAGCCCCTCTGTTCACAAGTCCCGTGTTTGTTTCTGTGTCGCGAAATATACCTTTGGGATTTATCTTTCCCGGTGATAAACTTCGGATAGTCTTTGTGACCGTTCTGTGTTGTGCATCCGTTTCCTCCGCTTTCTTTAACTTTGCCTTCATCTTTGAAAACAGGCTCATTACTATCGCCTTGGTTTTCTCGTCTAGAGCGTCAAGCTTCTCACACCCCTCTGGTTCCAGCTCTAATTCCAACGTCTGTTCCTTCATGTTTTCTTTTTGCTGTTTTCTACTGGGCCCTGGTCTGCACATGTCGGTTATTATATTACTTAGGCCTTCGTTGTCGCTTTCTGATTCATGGATAATGTCGCTGAGATAAATCATTTTTCCTCTTACTTTTTTTTGCTTCTCTTTGATTCTAACAGAGATTATTTAATCTCCTCGCGATTTTCCTGCGTTTAATTACTTGTGTCCTGGCTTAATAATAATTGGACGACAGAATAACAAGGGGTGGGACGAGAAAGTAAAAGGGCGGTGTTCGTCTTACACTTGCTTTCTTTAATTTTGCGATTTATTTTTATGATGGTAAGTTGAAAGAAATATATTTTTGGGGGTGTCTATCGTTTGCCTTTGTTAAAAAAAATGATATTTATAAGAAAAGTGACAAATACGTCAGCTGATATGGGTGCGAGTACATATTTCCAGACGTTTCCTGTGTCTGTGTACGAAACCTACAAATAAAATCCTTCTGTTTTACGTTCGTTATGCCCAAGTTTCCCTAGTCCGCTGCTTGTTTAAGTCTGTTATCTCACGCTATTTTCGTTTCGAGATTCAGTAGAAAAACCACTAAAAAAGGGTAACAGGCAAAATAATAAATATGTACCAAAATTAAAAAAAAAAATTCCCAACCTAATAAGTGCCTCGGGAGTAAGGTATAAAATTAATTTTACTACAAATGTACTCACATGCACGTCGATATGCGCATCGATAGAAATAAGGTTTTGGAGACCATTTTCCTCGTCTTTTATCCCCTTGATTTTGTGATTATCGGCGATTGGTACCCTAGTCCTGTTGGCTTCTAGGCTACTCTAACCGCTGCTTCTAAACTGGTCCTCTTGCCTCTGGTTAGATCCTCGGCTTCTTGGTTTCAAATTGTTTTTTTTCATGGCACTGCACTATGTATGCTTCTTGGCGGAATTTTTAAAACGCGTAAAATAAAAGTAAAAAAAAAATTCTGACTCTTACCCCACACTTAGCACCAAAGCTGTTACGTAGGGAAGATATTGGTAAGGAGGTGCTTCGCGAGAATAATCAACACTTATTACTTCAAGGACCTTTATTCAAGATACTGTAATCATAGGGCAAGGACTACCTTGTACCTACTAGCGTGTGTTCCCTTCAAAATCTCGTCTTGTACTCCCCGAATAGACTCTCTCCTTGCTCGCACTTCCCTTTCCTTGTCCCTAGGACCCTTCGTTGTGAGGTTTGAGGAGAAGGAGTGTAGAGTCTCACCGATATTATCGTACGTTACATTATATTAATGTTAAAAATTGTACAACAAACTTTTAAAAATTATAATTAAAAAAAAAATTTTCCTAAGTCCTGTCTTTTTTATGTGCGATAGTAAAATTGAGAACTATCAAGAAATACAAAATAGTTAATTGTATAATTCATAAGATGGTGGTTCATGTAAAACTAGGCTCTCTATCTGCTCCTGCTTCTTCTACATGCTGTAGAGAAACTAATCTAAAGTTGGATGTTTGTGTATGCATCATGTAAAGTGCTATTTATTATTTTAGATGTGCAAAAAAAATAAGAAGGAGTTGATTGAATATTTGTGGTATGCGATAGTTAACATAAGTTAACTTTCAAACTTGCAAAACATATTAAGTTGAATAAGAAAAAAAAAAATATTGTAGGCAAACTAGTAAATGAACTTAAAAATTGCCAAAAGGACCTAGTGTTATTTCATGAAAGAAAAAACATTATAGAAAAGAAAACCAACAAATGAGAACTAATAGAAACAGACTTAGTAACGGACTTGTATCTAGTAACTTAACACAAAATGATATTTTTAGTGAAACCAGTGCAAATCACTAAAACAAAAGAGATAATTTAAAAGAAAAAAATTCATCGTTAGCAGAATGGAATAAAAAGCTCAAGAGCAAAAATGACTTATTAGAGCACCACATTGAATTATATACCTGAAGGAAAAATGACTGAAATATTGATAAAGAAAGATAAATAAGAAGAGATGAATGAAACCTGAAATAAGGTTAAAGCTAAAATAAATGACAATAGTGTAAAAGTAACTATGCTTAAAAAAGTCAACAAGGAAAGAATTGTACTACAATGTGAAACAAATTAAGGTATTGATTTTTTCAAAAACGAGTTATCCACTATTACGAATGCCAAAATTGATTTGAAAAAATTCAAAAATCCGTAAGAAAAAATCATAGGAGTAAATGTGAATGATAGTATAAGCAATGAAGAACTGTGTAGTGAATTACATGTCAATGATTTAATAAGTGAAGATGTAAAAATTACCCTTATGCTGAGATCAAATGTCGATGAATTGGCTAATGTTATCATTGAAGTAAAGAATACTGCATATATGTCAATAATATTTTTAGGTTTTGTGTGAATAGGTTGCAAAAAATATAGAATTTATTATGAGTACAACTTATTAAGATGAAAAAGTGCTGTAAATACTTTTACAGTAAAACTAAGTGCCAAAATTAAAAATTAAAAGAAAGGCTATTTTTCTGCCGTAGATGGTATATAACAAGTCCCAGAGAAAACTGTGATGATTCGGGGTTTTGTATATATCATACTGATATTAAATCTAGTCCTAATTACAATACATATAAACTTACGAATAGAATAACGGGCCATTTCTCAATATATTGCAATCATTATTTAAAGCTGGATAAAAAATGTATTAACCTTAAATTAGTTGTATTAAATAAAAAAAATGCAAACGGCGTGAAATGGTCAGATATTTGTAATGATATTTAAAGCGATGCTATTAATTGGTTTCTAAGAAAAATAATTTCTGAAGTAGAAGAATNCAAAGAAAAATAAAACAACAAACCAGGAGGTATTAATGGGTCATGGGACCCACGGTGAGAACGAAAATCTTTAAATATGAGATGAGTATAGACACAATTTCTCAGGTAACAAGGGGGTCGCCTGACCCACAGGAAGAACGAAACTCTGTAAACGTTAGTACTACATTCATGTTGTTTACTGAAACAAAAACTTGAAAAACTAATACAAAAAACAATAGTTTAGTACTCACGATGGTTTAACTTCGTGAAAACGTCGTGCAAAAATACAGTACTCACGAAATTCAACCATCGTGAGTACTAAACTATTGTTTTTTTTTTTTTTTTCGTTTTTTAAGTTTTTGTTTCAGTAAACAACATAAATGCAGTACTAACGTTTACAGAGCTTTATTTTTCCTGTGGGTCTTGTGAAACCCTTGTTACCTGAGAAATTGTGTCTATACTCATCTTATATTTAAAGAACTTCGTTCTTACCGTAGGTCCCAGGACCCATTAATACCCCCTAAACTATTTTTTTTTTTTTTTATTCGTTTTTCAAGTTTTTGTTTTAGTAAACAACATGAATGCAGTACTAACGTTTACAGAGCTTTATTCTTCCTACGGGTCTGGTGACCTCCTTGTGACCTGAGAAATTGTGTCTATACTCATCTCATGTTTAAAGAACTTCCTTCCTACCGTGAATTCCATGACCTATTGATACCCCCTAGTTTGTTGTTTCAATTTCCTTTATATTTTTTTCATTTGTTTTTTTTTCTTGCCGGAAACTCACCCTCATACAACGTTACGTCTCAAATCTTATAAGATTTTCCTTTCAAGTGCTTATGCTTGCTTGTCACTGCCTTTGAATAATGCTTTTGCCATTTTGCCTTTCACTTACACGTCGCATGGTGTTCCTGTACTTGCTTCGAGAAAATTTATTCCATTCGCTGCACTGTCCTTTAATTATTTTAAATGCACTTTGTTTGTGCATCCTAGTCTTCCGTGCCACTTTTGTGAGCCTTAAAGGCTATTTTTTTCGAGCTTTATTAGGTTGTACTATAATTGTTAGTAATGTAGTTCGACGTCCGATGACCCTGAAAAGGACCGGTAAGCTTTTAAAGTAAACTCTTTCTTGACTGAAGTTCCCAGCAAACACGATTGGCTCTATACTTCAGGGTGATCTTTTGTGGTCTATTATTATAGCACCACACTGATCGGGAGAAAAACTACAACGTTTAAAGCTTTGAAGCTAGTTGCAGAGCTCTATTTCAACGTCTCCTGACGTCTCGAAGACGTTAGTGTCTGAAGCACCTTGTTTTTTTGCAAACTCAGTTACTTTGGTGATCTAAGGTGGAGGGATTGGTTTGTGACGCTTGCCCGTTGGAGACTGTCCCGTTGGCTCAAGTTTACTTCTTCTTCATAGTGGTTCTCCTGGTGCACACCATAGAAAGGATCGTTGATTCCTAGTTGAATAGTTATAGTCGAGAGGGTAATATAGGGTCATCGGTCATTGGGATTCCTAGCCTTGCGACGAATAACTCTGCTCATGACGTCTACCAGTGTATGACTTGATTTAATAGTGGTCATCTTTATGTACACTTCAAGTCGGTTAATCGTTGCTAAAAATAGTAGTAAAAATATATTTGTTGGCATGGTAGGTAACTCTTAAGGGAACTGATGAGATTGATGGTTAAGTAGGGAACGTAAATAGTTATGATGGCCCTAAAAAAGGCCAGTGGTAAATTTCCAGTTATTTCTTATTTATTATGACTCTTCTCCTATGACTCTTATTCCTAGAGCTTCTGTGTACGGATATCGTACTAGAGAAAGGTACACCTCTGACCAGAAAATATCTTATCTTCAGGGTATTTCCCAGATAACCAACCACTCATCATTAATTGGAAAAGTGGGCCTGAAAAATAACTTCTCTGTCGGTATGCCATTGGGATGACCACTAAGAAGGAGACCGTTGTGCCTGCCCGTACTCTTCAGAGGTGTCTTCCCTGGCTTGCATTTGAAGTAAGAAATTCTCTGATGGCACCAGGCCAGTTAGTTAAACAGTCTCAAAATTTTTAAGTGCTGGAGCAGGTTCTGCTCTGGCTAGACACGTCCTTTCATGGAGACGTTGACGTTTCGAACGCCTATGTTTGCGTGGCACTCAGCTATCTTGGTGATCCGGGATGAAAACTGATTTGTTTCGCTTGCCCATAAAGAAAGCGTGTCATTGGTAGCCAGAATGCCTAGCTGCACGACTAGCTACTTCGTTTTTGGTGTACTGCCGATGAACAGCTACGACAATCAATAATTCAATGGGCCATCTTATAACCACTTTTCACTATCTTTGATTGCAGGTGGCTTCAATTTTACCTCGACGCCACCTGGTGGATCTTATTTTACTAAAGCGCAAAAGTAGCTTAGTTAAGCAGAATCTTAAGCTTATTCATCGCTATTGTAATTAACTTTTTCAAGAAAAAAACTATGTGAAAATCATCTCTGAATCATCAAGAATCAGTATGCGAAATTTCAGCAAAATTGGTTCAGTAGTTTTCGTGGTTAGCAATTACAACGGTTTTAGTAACTTTGCTTTATACGTTTGTGAGATACTGCAGCATATAGCCTCTACTTTCTCTGCTTTTGCTACAAATACTATAACAATTTTAATTATATCGTGTGGTTCGTAACTATAATATTCCATTTTCATATGTATTTACTGATAATATATTTAATTAATGATAAATTATGTAAAAGCTCAAGAGCAAAAATGACTTATTAGAGCACCACATTGAATTATATACCTGAAGGAAAAATGACTGAAATATTGATAAAGAAAGATAAATAAGAAGAGATGAATGAAACCTGAAATAAGGTTAAAGCTAAAATAAATGACAATAGTGTAAAAGTAACTATGCTTAAAAAAGTCAACAAGGAAAGAATTGTACTACAATGTGAAACAAATTAAGGTATTGATTTTTTCAAAAACGAGTTATCCACTATTACGAATGCCAAAATTGATTTGAAAAAATTCAAAAATCCGTAAGAAAAAATCATAGGAGTAAATGTGAATGATAGTATAAGCAATGAAGAACTGTGTAGTGAATTACATGTCAATGATTTAATAAGTGAAGATGTAAAAATTACCCTTATGCTGAGATCAAATGTCGATGAATTGGCTAATGTTATCATTGAAGTAAAGAATACTGCATATATGTCAATAATATTTTTAGGTTTTGTGTGAATAGGTTGCAAAAAATATAGAATTTATTATGAGTACAACTTATTAAGATGAAAAAGTGCTGTAAATACTTTTACAGTAAAACTAAGTGCCAAAATTAAAAATTAAAAGAAAGGCTATTTTTCTGCCGTAGATGGTATATAACAAGTCCCAGAGAAAACTGTGATGATTCGGGGTTTTGTATATATCATACTGATATTAAATCTAGTCCTAATTACAATACATATAAACTTACGAATAGAATAACGGGCCATTTCTCAATATATTGCAATCATTATTTAAAGCTGGATAAAAAATGTATTAACCTTAAATTAGTTGTATTAAATAAAAAAAATGCAAACGGCGTGAAATGGTCAGATATTTGTAATGATATTTAAAGCGATGCTATTAATTGGTTTCTAAGAAAAATAATTTCTGAAGTAGAAGAATGTGGGGACAAATCTTTTATTGCCAAAGAATGTTTAAAAACAGAAAGCCTTGGATAACGAACAGAAATATTTAGTTATTTAAGACCACAAATACTTAACATCAAGAATGGCAAAATAATGTTTATAATCAGACAAAAACAAATGAATATAAAAACCTATAATGTTATATATCACTGAAGTTGTGAGCCATGAAGGGCAAAAAAGCAATAAATATATGACTTGAATCGTAGCTTGGCACCAAGGTATTTTTTATTAGACTGACTCGTTCTGCTCAGCAGAACCATCAGCGTACTCGAAGCATAAGTAGACGCATACATGAGCACAGCATAGTGGGAAACGTAGCGCAGTACGTGACTGTACATACAGAAGCGGCACCCCCAGTATATGTATGTGTACAAGCATTTATTCGCCTATAGTTATTGACAACACGCCCCCCTCAATTATATGCGCAGTAATATACTTGCACATAAGATCAACCAGAAAAGAGGAAGTAAATAAAGAAAATTTCAAATTAATAACAAAATTACTGTAGTCCGTTATAACATACAATTTTTTGGAATTTTGATGATGCATTCGCTTTTGTCAGAATATCTGCGAGCATTTATTCAGATGGCACAAAATTCATCACTATCTCTACTTTGTCGATGAGATGCTCTTTACAAAGTGGTGTCACACGTTGATATGCTTGGTCCTTGGAGAGAACTTGGTGTTCCTGCTAAGGTCAATCGCCCCTTTTTTGTACTTGAGGGTAACTGGTTTTGGCGATTGAATCTTCAGTTTACTGTAAAGTCCTCGCAGTCAGACTATCTCAGTAGCTGCACTACTGAGAGCCAAATAATGACGTAGGATTCTCTTGACTGTGCCCCAGTGCTGGCGGTTGAAATTATCGCTGAAGCACCTTACAGTGCTAACTGCTTGCATAATACCTGGCCTCTTCGCCCGCCCGAGAAACAGCATGGGACCAACTGGGTTTTGGTATGGAATCTGCTTGGAGTCTGTCAATCTTAAGCGTTTCCTTTTCTTTGTCGTGCGTGACATTAATGCCAAGGCACCTTTGCAGGGGACCCAAGTCCTTGAGTGGTATTTCTTGGCATAGCGATTTCTTAACTCGCTTTGTGCTGTTTTCGCTGATAGTAAATACAATGACGTCGTTGATAGATATGGCTTCGATAAGTATAACGCTCTGATAAGGGTAAATGTGAACTGATGTGTCATGCTCGCATTGCATGCTTGTGAGGAGGCTTTGCAATTTTTCATTCATGGCCCTGCTCTCCTGTTTGAGCCATACAGGGCTCTTTTTAGCATAAAACTCTTATGTAGAGCGCCCTTATTGACAAATCTCTCGGGCTGCTGCATATAGATTTCGTCCTGATCACCATGAACAAAGGCTGTTACCACATTGGATCGTTTGATGTTGGGGTCGCGCTCTACTGCGTAAGTGAAGAGTAATTTTCACGTGGCGAACGTTACGATGGGTGAGTATGTATCACTATAGTCCACTTGAGCCTTTTGGCTGTTGCCTTTGGCTACCAGCCAAGCCTTGTAGCACGTTGTCCTGTACATATTGTCCTTCCTCTTAAACACTTATTTGCATCCAACGATGTTTCTGCCGTTGAGTGGGTCATACAAAGTCCAGATATTATTTATCTGGATCGCCTCGATTTCTTTCTTCATGGCAGCGATCCAGCTTTTTTTTTCGCTCGAGCTCAAAGCATCCTCGAAGCTACTGGGCTCACTTGATCTGATAACGGTTGAGTAAACCTGGTAGTCATCTAAACACTTTGGGCGACGTGGTAGTGTCTCGGTCGTTAAGTTCTCCTTGGTAGGGCTTCCAACTCTGTGTCCAATGGCACCAGATCAGTCTGGACGTCGTTGTTGGCAGAGTCAACTAGGTTCCACAATTGGATGAGCATTTGCTTCTAGAACGAAGTTCTTTATGTCGCGTACTTGGGGGGCTGGAATTTTAAAACTGACAGATTTAATGAAACGGAAGTGGCTTACCGTAAGTCTCTTCCTCTCAAGATTCCCCCCTTACCCTGTCCCCCTCACCTACAGTTTCCTACACACTTCCCTTCACCCCACCATGTTTCTGCCAACCGTACCGCACTACTCTCTTGCACACCTCTGTCCACCATTCCCCTTCACACTCCTAAGCAATTAATTTTCAAACCAATTATAATTTTATTTAACCCAATAATTTTTATTTGACTTTGAATTTTTTAATTTTACAATTCTAAAAAAAAAAATACTTTCCAATAAAGAGATTTGAACCTCTGGACCTCCTGCATACCAGTCAGGTACCTTACCCACTCTGCTACGAGCTCTGCCGACTATAGAAACTCGGTTTCTTGTACTTATCGTGTGGTTCGTAACTATAATATTCCATTTTCATATGTATTTACTGATAATATATTTAATTAATGATAAATTATGTCTTGGTTTTCTAAGTAATAAATCTGAAGAAACAAAAATTTAATTAGCATAAATATGGTTATGTAGATTAAATAGAATAAGGCATGTTATTACGCATTAAATATAAGTATTTTATGCATTTGATGCATAAAATACCAACCGATTTTTGAAACCTCATGTTTTTTTGGCATTAAAATAATGTAAATGATTAGTGTTNAGTAGCTTAGTTAAGCAGAATTTTAAGCTTATCCATCGCTATTGTTATTAACTTTTTCAAGAAAAAAACTATGTGAAAACCATCTCGGAATCATCAAGAATCAGTATGCGAAATTTCAGCAAACTTGGTTCAGTAGTTTTCGTGGTTAGCAATTACAACGGTTTTAGTGACTTTGCTTTATATGTTTGTGAGATACTACAGCATATAGCCTCTACTTTCTCTTCTTTTGTTACAAATACTATAACAATTTTAATTATTTCTCATAAATTTTTAGAAATTTGTTTTATTGCTGTCGAATCACGGGTAATTAACAAAATTTAGTACTGTAAGCTCGAAGTAGCCTACTACAGCATGTAATTAAAAATTTTTTTTTTTTAGCGAGAGTCAGATATAAATTGTTAAAAGTTAAAATAATTTTCTACACTGAATATACAACCTTCCAATAGCCTTAGCCATTTTTGACTGGTTAAGTGCCAAAACATTTACTTTTTTAACAACTGGTATTTTTAAATTAAATTTCATTTGTCATTAGACTCAAAGTATAATTTTTGATAAACTGAATGCAAAATGACTTAACATAAAAGCTTTGATTCATAAATTTCTTTGATAAAATATTTTGTTAAACTTACCTTCGTTGCTTAATAAAAAATTTAAATTTTGTAATAAAACTATTAGAATTTTGTTTCCCAACGTTCTAACTTTTTTATCATTCTTTCTCAATTCTCTTTTTTTTATTGTAAAAAGGATCATGGCATATGTGCACGACTTTTGAGTTTCTTGCACGAACCAGTCCCTTTAATGCTTTAACTGAAATTAAATTAAATATAATACGAGTTATAATAAAAGCTGTATTACTTTGCATTGCCATAGTAGTGATTTAATAAAATTTTTAATAAAATGCGAAAAGGAAGAAAAATAATGTTGTGTAGAACAACCTTTTTTATTTTACTTTTATTATGATGCATGTTGTAAATCATCAACACCTGGACGTACTGTAGAGCACATGTGTGTTTCTATATTAGGTTGACTTTTCACAGTTTTTTTGTCATCTGAACTTGACAAATAATTCAATTAATTGGGTTTCTTGCTCTGATTAATCATTTTAAAACATTGCTGAGAACTTTTTTCAAAAGGGACTGACTTCGTAAATATCTCTTATTTTAGAACACCACTAGATTATTTTTTCTTTTTTTTTTTTGATGCAATGAATAGTTATTTTTCAAATAATGCTATAATGACATAAAATCAAGTCAATAATCTTTAAATGTATAATGGTATTGGTCACCACTTGACGAAGATCCATGTCAGGTTAATTAAGCAAAAAAAACTATTAATAAGTAAGACAATTTTTACTTCATTTGTTTATTACGAACGTTACGGTCGTTTTGGTATCACAGTACCTTCTTCAGACGTGTGTACAACAAGACTAAACGATATACTACAATGACGTTCAAAACATATATACACTTATCATCAAAGTTCCACAACAACGCAAAATTATATACCAATATGTTCATAGTCAGCATAGTCACAATTACTTACAATACATATTTAGTAATGGTGAAATATTAAAATTTAACATGTCATTTAATAGAGTTCTTAATTCTTCGATTTACTAATCTCTAACGTTTCTAATGATTCTAATCTTTTACTTTTATTACATGTGTATAAAATTTTAAAATGTTTATTATAAATGTTTTTACATTGTATTAAGTGGTTTGCATGACAAGAAGTATCTAAACATTTTTTATAAGCATTTTGGTGCTCTTTTAATCTTTATTTAAAACCTCTACCTGTTTGTCCTCAATATTTCTTATCGCAAGATCTACGGGCAAGTTGATAAACACCTGACTTACTTTCTTTTTCTGTTTTGTCTTTGTTACTTTTATAACTGTTCGTAAATTTTTATTGGATTTGTATTTTTATACTGTATTTTTTAAATTGTTGTATTTTATGAAAGTCTACCAGTGAATACTGTAACAAAATACTCATTTTTCATTATGGGCGAGTAAAAAACATTATTCATAGCTATTCTTTATTTTGTTTTTTCAACCATATTATCTATATTAGCAGGATCGTTATTATTACATACTATTAATTTAATAATGTTAAATTGTCTACTGTAACTATCAGGGCTTAAAGGTATAGAGAGTGGTCTATATGTGTAACTGTAGTAGGCAGATCTTTCACGTAAATATGAGTGAATTGAATTATTATGTACTGTATTATCTGTGTGACTAGGATTCTGAAAAATACTGTACTCAAGTTGATTATCAACTTTATGTATTGCTAAATCTAAAAAATTTATTTTTTTATTATTTTCTTGCTCAATTCGAGATTAAATATTTTTGTGTAACGAGTTAATATGTTTGGAAAATATATCTAATTGTTGATTTGTCCCAGTCCAACAGCAAATTACATTATCTACGTAACGGTGCCAGAACAATAGTTTCCTGCTCAAATTGAGTTTCGTAAGACATCCTTCCAAACGGTGCATAAAAATTTTGGTTTAAAGTGGACTTATGAAAACACCCATTATTAGACCGTCGTTTGCAGCAGAAAAAATCTAATTTCGAATGGAAAATAATTATGTTTCAAACAAGTCTGAAGAATTTGTAGGATTTTTTCTGAAATTGTTTCTTTACAGTGAGACTTTTTAAATAGATCCTTCATAATGTTTTGTATATCAAGTATCGGTATAGTTGGAAAGAAATTTTTCACATTGAAAGAAATTAAGATCAAGTTATGGGGTACTGTAAAAATTTTTTTTTTTATTTATGAGTTCTACGGAATTTTTTATACTTAAAGGAGGCATGAGTTTAGTGTTATGTTATATTAGTTTCGTAATTTATTCAATAATTTATACGAGGGTGACCTATTAAATGAGACCTCAAGTCTTAAAGGTAAATTGTTTTTGTGTAGCCTAATTAAGAAGTATAGTTCTGGTGCTAGTGGATTCATTAGGATCGTTGAGTAGTATAGAAAGTTAGAGATAAAAGAGGAATTTTTTTGTAAAGCTATTATTTCTTGCTGAAATTTTATAGTAGGGTCTTTTTTTAGTTTAATAAAAATTGCTAGAAGATATGGAATCAAAAGTCTTAAAAATGTATTGATGTTTACCTATTGCTATAATGGTTTTTCCCTTGTCCACTGGAGTTACAATAACATTGTTTGATTTAACTTTACGTTTAAAACTACGTGCTATATGTGCGCTACGTGCTACGTAGCTTTATAAAAAAATTCCTCTTACCTCTCTAGCTTTCTATACTACTCAATCATCCAAATGAATTCACTAGCATCAAAATTACATTCCTTAATTAAGCTACATAAAAATAATTCACCTATAAGATCTGCTGTCTTCTTAAATACTTCACCATCGTATTAATTATCGAAAAAAATTACGTATCAGATATCACATAACACCAAATTCATGCCTATTTATAGTATAAAAAATTTCATTTAACTTATCAATAAAATAAAAAAGAATTTTGAATTATCACAAAACTTAATCCTAATTTTTTTAAACCTAAGAAAACTCTTTCCAACTGTACCGTTACTTCATGCACGAAACATTATCAGCGATCTATTAAAAAAATCTAATTGTAAAGAAACAATTTCAGAAAAAATTCTACAAATACTAGAGAGTTGTTAAAAATAAAATTATTTTATATTTTAAAATAAGATTCTTTCTAATGCAGACGATCACTTAATTGGTGATGTCACCAGCCCACTTTTAGCCAAAATTTTTACGAACCATTCGGAAGGAGATATTATGAAACACAATCTCAGCAGTTAATTGTTGTTTTGGTACCATTACATAGATGTCGTTATTCGCTGTTGAACTAGAACAAATTGACAGTTAAATATATTATCCAAACATATTATTTTGTAACACAAAATTATTAAATCCAAAATAGAGCAAGAAAGTAATAAGAAAATAAATTTTTTAGATTTAGCAATACATAGAGTTATTAATCAAGTTAAATACAGTACTTTTCATAAACTTACCTACACAGACACTACAATACATAATAATTCAATGCACTAATATTCACATAAAAATTCCACCGACTACAGTTACGTATATAAACTTCTCTTCTTATTTTTTAACCCTCATAACTACAAAGAAGAAATAAATATTATCAAGCAAATAGTATATGATAATAATTATAATCATTCTGTTATATACAGAGTGACCATTTAAACTTAACCCCCCCTCCAGAACCTAGCTTGGTGGTCCTAGGTGAGTGAAATGGATATCCCTTAGGTAAAATTGGCTGCTGAATCTAATAGTGCAACTTAAATTAGTGTAGGATCAACCGTCTTTAAGATAGAAAAATTATTACCTCTGCAAAAATTTGTTGGTTGGATTCAATGCAATATTCGGCTTGTCCAATGATTTTAACATGGATTGACACTCTATAGGATTATTTATTACTCGATTATGTACCAAAAAAGTAAAAGTATTGATGTCAATCGTTCAAACTATCACCGTGTGCAGTGACTTTTCGTTCTCAAAGTAACTCGAGTCACTAATGCTTACTTCGCTCGCAATGGCAGCATGTTGTTTACATTGCGTCAAAAATTGTTGTTTGATGGTTAAGAAAGTAACTGTGAGAACTGTCTTACTTAAAGTAGTGTCAACGTATAACAGCCCCATAGAAAAATACAGTACTTTACTCTCTCAGAATAAAATTGTATATCACGCACTTATGGTGAAAAAGTAAGGTATGCTCTAGATTGCCAGTATCTTGCAGCCCAAGACAAAGCCAAGGGTATCAAACTGACGATCTGAAGAAATATTATATTTTTTATTTAAGCGTATACAATTTTTTGTGCTAAAGCGGGGATTAAAGGGTAGCTTTGCTTCGTATAGCGGGAACCTGCAATTTTTGCTCCCCCGGTGCGAGAAGCATCGCTCTATAATCAGGCATTAACGTACATACCATAACCGCGTTCGCGTCCATCGATTACGCTAGTCTTAATTTACGCCCTAGTGACAAAATATAATATTTCTCCGTTTTGAGTATTTTTACATCTTAAGGGCTTATCAATTGTCAAGGAATTCTAAAAAGGCTTCTTGATCGTCAAGAAAAGCTCAGAAGGCTTCTCAATTAGAATTGCTCGGAAGGCTTTCCAATCGTCGAGAAACACTCGAAGGGTTTCTTGATCGTCGAGAAACGCTCAGAAAGCTTCTCGATCGTTAAGAAACATTCGGAGAGCTTCTCGATCGGCATGTGACATTTAAAGGGATAATTAATCGTCAAAGGATTCTGGAAAGGCTTTTCGATCGTCGAAAAATGTTCAGAAGGCTTCCCAATCGTAAAGAAACGCTCAGAAGGCTTCTCGATCGTCGAGAAACACTCGGAGGGCTTCTCGATCGTCGAGAAACGCTAAGAGGGCTTCTCGATCGTTAAAAAACAGTCGGAGGGCTTCTCGATTGGCATGTTATATTTGGAGGGCTTATAGATCGTCAAAGAATTCTGGGAAGGCTTTTCGATCGTCGAGAAACGCTTGGAGAGTTTCTCGATCGTTAAGAAACACTCAGAGGGCTTCTCGATCGTCTACAAACACTCGGAGAGCTTCCTGAATGGCATGTGATATTTGGAGGGCTTATCGATCGTCAAAGGATTCTGGAAAGGCTTCTCAATCTTTAAGAAACGCTTAGAAGGCTTTCCAATCGTCAAGAAACACTTAGAAGGCTTCTCAATCGTCGAGAAACACTCGGAGGGCTTACCGATCGTCGAAAAACATTTTGAGGGCTTCTCGATCGGCATGTGACATTTGGAGGGCTTATCAATCGTCAAAGGATTCTGGGAAGGCTTCTCGATCGTAGAGAAATGCTCAGTAGGCTGTCCAATCGTCGAAAAACGCTCAGAAGGCTTCTTGATCATCGAGAAACACTCGGAGGGCCTCTCGATCGTTGAGAAACGCTCGAAGGGCTTCTCGATCGTTAAAAAACAGTCGGAGGGCTTCTCGATTGGCATGTGATATTTTGAGGGCTTACCGATCGTCGATGAATTTTGAGAAGGCTTCTCGATCGTCGAGGAACGCTTGGAGAACTCCTCGATCGTTGAGAAACACTCAGAGGGCTTCTTGATCGTCGACAAACACTTGGAGAGCTTCCCGATCGGCATGTGACATTTAGAGGGCTTATTGATCGTCAAAGGATTCTGGGAAGGCTTTTCGATCGTCGAGAAACGCTCGGAGGGCTTTTCGATCGTCGAGAAATACTCGGAGGGCTTCTCGATCGTCGAGAAACACTTGGAGGGCTTCTCGATCGTCGAGAAACACTCGGAGGGCTTCTCGATCGTCGAGAAATACTCAGAGGGCTTTTTGATTGGCATGTGACATTGGGAGGGCTTATTGATCGTCAAAGGATTCTGGAAAAGCTTTTTGATTTTTGAGAAATGCTCGGAAGGCTTTCCAATCGTCGAGAAACACTCGGAGGGTTTCTTGGTCGCCATGAAATGCTTGGAAGGCTTTTCGATCGTCAAGAAACGCTTAAAGGGCTTTTTAATCGTCGATTGACTATTAAAAAGTAGCTCTTGAACTTTTTAAGCCAATTATTTCGAAAATGAAAAAAGTGCACTTAGTCTCGAAAGCGACAGAATTACTAAGCCTAACGCAAAGGCTTGTAATAATGTATTTACAGAAAGTATATAAATTGTGACAATTTTATTATCATTTTCAGATGTTATAAAGAATCACCTACTACAAGGGAGATCATGTTGGAAAGAATTATCCGTAAATATAAAAAACAATTGTTACTTGCATGTCAGTCATTGGAAAGTCATAAATTTCGAATCAAATAAACAATTGTTTATAACGCTATGGATTACAAGAACTATTTTATCACAGTTTACTGTGTTAAACTAAGATAATGGTCTTCCAAATCAAGCTTGTAATGGAATCTACTAGCATGTTTATGGTTTCTCATAGTTGACATAAGTATACACTCATATTGTAGTAGAGCTGCTCACTACAAAAATTTTATCATAGATTACCGCGAGATAAGTTTTAATGAGAGCTGCTAAACAAGCTTTTAATGAAATCTACCTAGGCGTTTATTATTTTAAATACTTAAGGGAGGAATCAGGGGTGATCTTTTCACTGACTGAGTTAAATATCAGGAAAATAATGTTTGCGAAAGAAATATTTTCAAATAACTATGTGTTAACAGTTGTACTAACCTATCCCAATAAGCGTCCGGCTTCTTGAATACAAAANTTACGGTCGCAGAAAGAAGCCAGTGGCTGACCTCTTTTTCTCCGTTTCGCCAACTGCGTTATATTATTTATGCAGCCGAAGGAAGATCAGCAACTTTATTATTTTAAATACTTAAGGGAGGAATCAGGGGTGATCTTTTCACTGACTGAGTTAAATATCAGGAAAATAATGTTTGCGAAAGAAATATTTTCAAATAACTATGTGTTAACAGTTGTACTAACCTATCCCAATAAGCGTCCGGCTTCTTGAATACAAAAAATGCAATAGAGTTCAAGTTACCATTACGCGACAAAGCAGAAATTCCACTCTTTTTTACAATTACATGCAGAATGTATTTAAAGTGGTACAGTTTCTTATAGTCAGAATCAAATAACAATAATACTAATAGTTTCTTAGATACAAAATATTGAGTGAATGGCAATAGCAATGTAACACTTTTTAGATAAAAGTATGCTTTGAAATTTTAAAAATACAAATTTCTCATTTAATTTGGTCACTGAAATATGTTGATCATAAATTTATTTTTTGTGGGGCCTTAATTTTTCTGGTTGACCGTCGTAGATTTTGGATTTGTTTATTGAGAGCGGTGGGTGCAGCAGAGCAGGATTGCTGGGCAACAGGAGTGTGACGCCTTGCTGGTACAGGATCGGCCACAACCTCCTCCTCGGGATTAGGGCACGCGGCAGAGACAGCGGTGGGTGCAGCAGAGCGGGGTTGCTGGGCAGCAGGAGTGCGACGCCCCGCTGGCACAGGATTGGCCACGACCTTCTCCTTGAGGTTAGGGCACGCGGCAGAGACAGCGGTGGGTGCAGCAGAGCGGGATTGCTGGGCAGCAGGAGTGCGACGCCCCGCTGGCACAGGATTGGCCACGACCTCCTCCTTGGGGTTAGAACATGGGGAAGAGACAGCGGCGGCGCAGGCGTGCTGTGCATCGGAAGATGAAGCCGATCGATGAGGAGCTGGGGGCGCAATGTCTTCGCCTGCTTTTGCTTTCGGTGCTGATGGACCAGCAGTTGGGAGATGATTATCTCCATGTAAATGTGCTGTAGATTTTTTAATGATCCTCTCCTTTTTCTTTCTGTCAAAAGAAATCTGCTGCTCTCTAAAAAAAAAGTTAAAATATCTATTTATTTATTATTCTTATCTATTTTTTTTCTAAAAAAAGTTATTTGTAAAAAAAGTTTATTAAGATTAATACAAAATATTATTACCTTATGTAAGCTGTACTTACATAAATTCATTTACTTGATCCAAAAAAACTTTTCTACTCCAGTGTGGATCTTCAGGAAGTGACTCTAAATCAGT
>NW_019380509.1:210836-225284 GCF_000648655.2 Copidosoma floridanum
AGCAGCGTACACTTTTGCATAGCTACAACAGGTCTAGAGCTGGAGGTGTGACGTGGAACTGTGAAAGAAAAAATTTTCAGTAAAAGTAACTCATTACAAATTATAAAATAATTAAATAGTGTTTTAAAAAATTGAGAAGTCAATTTATAAAATTCTGCACTACACCACCACAACGTGGTAAGAAACAGGGAGGGTGGCAGGCACTTCTATACTCTAGCGTCGTGATCAAAGTCAGGGAGGGGGTGGCGGGCATCGCTACACTAACCTAACGTGCTCGTGAACAGGGTGAGAAAGGAGTGGCGTACGTTCCAGCACGAGAAGTCAAGATAAATAAAAGATTAGACGTTGGTGCCTGTGTAGAGAGCGATGCCTCTCGCACCAGGGGAGCAAAAAATGCAGGTTCCCGCTATACAAAGCAAAGCTACTCTTTAATCCCCGCAGCAGCACGAAAAATTGTATACGCTCAAATAAAAAAATTAATAATCCCTCAGATCGTCAGTTTGACACCCTTGGCTTTGTCTTGGGCTGCAAGACACTTGCAATCTAGAGCATACCTTACTTATCCACCATAAGTGCGTGACATACAATTTCATTCGGAGAGAGTAAAGTACTGTACCTTTCTAGGGAGCTGTTATACGTAGACACTACTTTAAGTAAGACAGTTCTCTGAAACGTAGCACAGTTACTCTCTTAACCGTCAAACAACAATTTTTGTTGCAATGTTAACAACATGCTGCCATTGCGAGCGAAGTTAGCATTAGTGACTCGAGTTACTTCGAGAACGAAAAGTCACTGCACAAGGTGATAGTTTGAATGATTGACATCAATACTTTTACTTTTTCGGTACATAATCGAGTAATAAATAATCCTATAGAGTGTCAATCCATGTAAAAATTATCGGACAAGCCGAATATTGCATCGAATCCAACCAACAAATTTTTGCAGAGAAAATAATTTTTCTATCTTGAAGGGATATCCATTTCACTCACCTAGGACCACCAAGCTAGGTTCTGGAGGGGGGGTAAAGTTAAAATGGTCACTCTGTATAGTATGGCTAAGAAAATTAAGTACAAAATAGCTTTAAAAAATGTTTTTCTCTCGTCCGTAACAGAAGATAAGTAATTTGTTAAATCATACACTGGTAGACTGACACGTAAAATACAACAATAATTTAAAAATAAAGTATAAAAATCTTGTTTGAATCAAATGAAAATTCATAAACAATTATAAAAAATAACAAAGACAACACAGAGAAGTAAAATAAATCAGGTGTTTATGAACTTACCTGTGGATCTTGCGATAGAAAATACAGAGGACAAACAGGTAGAGCCTTTGAATATAGATCAACGTTACACAAAAATGCTAAAAAAGAAAGTTTAGATACTTCTAGTTGTGCGAACCACTTAACAGAATATAAACACATTTAAAATGTAAATTTTAAGATCTTACGCGCACGTTATAAAAGTAAATAATTAGATTTATTAGACAAATTAGAGATTAGTAAATCAACAAATTTAGACATTTTTTTGAATGATATTTCGAATCTCAATAGTTCAACATTACTAAATATGTACTGTATGTAATTGTGCCTATGTTGACTATGTACATCTTTGTATGTAATTTTGCATTGTTGTGAAACTTTGACAATATGGGTATATATGTTTTGAATATAAGTGTAGTACATCGTTTTGTCTTGTTGTCCCTGGTAGAAAAGTTACTACATAAACTGGCAAGAAACTCGTCAAGATGTTATAAGCCTATTTACGCATGTACGTTGACGAGTTTCTAGCCAGTTTATGTAGTAATTTTCTTCCAGCGTACACACGTCTGAAAAAGGTACTGTTGTACCAAAGTGGCCGTTACGTTTTTAATAAACGAATAAAGTGAAGGTTGACTTATTTATTTATTTTTCTTTTATTAAATTATCTTTAAATTACTCTGAATGTGGCATATTGAGATATTCTTTTGTCAATATGTTTCTAACAAAATCTTCATGGCTATTTGTGTTTTGTTACACAACATAGCTAGTAGTTAATAGAAATTCTTTAGGTTTCTTATTTTTTATAAGTAAGGATGAGTTTTTCAGTATTTATTGTTTCAGTAGGCGTCTTCAAAACAGCCAAAACTATTACACATGAATTTATTTCGCAGTCATGTTAATTTAATGAAATCATCTAAATTTTATTATATGATTAGAATATGAACTATTTATGAATTTATAAACTCAACAAGCAATGTTCTAATAATATATTATAGTTTCTTATAAATTTATTATGTACTCTCTATATGTGAAAAAGGTAATAATGTATTTGAAAGAAATTGCAGCTAACTCTTGAACTTGGGCCCTCCACATGTTAGCTGACAGCTCAACTACTGAGCTACAGAGTACAACGGGTACCAAAGCCATCCATTTAATTAAATAATCCAATAATTATAAAAGCAGATCTATTTATCATGGAGTAAGATTTATTTCATCTTAATTGGACAATACTTACTAAAAATCTATATTTATTTTGTTACTATATCGATTTCTCAAAGGTAGTAATTAAATGTAATTCAACATTATTATATTGTATGTGTTATGCACTGTGATTGAGTGAGCTTATGATACAACACGTACACAAAAAGTGTTTTTAAAGAGTTTATTAGGAATTCATTCATTGCTACAGTGATAACAGATTACTGCTAGCGAAGATTCGTACTTGAGTGAATAAGTATTTTACATGTAATTTGCCTCTGTAGTGAAAAAAAGGTATTTTAAAAACAAGTAATAAGGTTTAATTTACAAACAAAGAAGCCCGTATCCCGACGACGGGACATTTGTTTCTGGTCACAAACATCATGGTGTCAATTCACCAAGAGTATTTTTTTTTTTTCTATTATTATAGTTATGCTTAAAAAACTTTTTTAAAACATATTTACCATTGATCTTTACCTAATTTTACATAAATTTGTTCACAATATCTACACAATATGTTTCCAGCATAATAACTAATCAAATAAAAACGTTTCAAATTGTTAAGCAAAGAATTCTGACATGACTTAAATGCACAAGAAGAGATTATAACTCTACGGCGACGACCAATAACAAAAATTCATAGATTTTTGATCCTGACCTAATCTTATATCTATGTTGATAAAATCACATAAATAAAACTATACTTACTAATTTTTTATTACCAAAAAAGATAAATGACATTGTATTTTGTACTTTAAGAGAGAAAAAGAGAAGGCGAGGGCACGAACCTTATGAACCATTAACACAGTTTTTACACAGTTTGACAAATTTTTTTGTTTGATCTATTTTTTGTAGTATTGAAATATGTAAGCCTTTTTCCACAAGTAAGTAAAAATTAAAATTTTTTGAGACAAAAATTTTGACATATACGGCTGGTTATAAAGAAAAGATTTATTATGATTGTCGAGTAGGTAAACCTTTAGTTTCCTGATTCGAAGTAGCATATGACCTTGATTCACCTATTCTTACAGATAAGACTCTACTAACAACTTTTCTGTTCACCAATATACCTCACGTAAACGACAAAACGCCTTTTCATGTCTTTACCCTCAATCAAGAAATATGCAGGTATCATAGACAGTTAGACACTAGAAAGTAATTACTGATCAATCACAAGCCTTAAGGTGCATCCACTCTAGACGTGGGAAAATCCCATTCCATCTTATTGTCATAGATCATAGGTCAGTGAAGCTCAGAACAACATGGCATGAGAGTCATACACCTATGAATTAAGTCAATAAACGCTTGTCACTTAAAATTTGTAAGTACAACTTTAATCATGGCACGTGGATCTTTCCATGCAAACACGATAAAAGCTACCCACCTGAGAGAAATGAAGAAATTCTATGTAGAATTACTTTTGTAATACCTTTAAAAAAGCAATATATTATAACATAAGGATTCAGATATGGCATTACAAAAGGGGTTTAAGCTTTAGACTCCAAGAAAAAGCCACGTGGAGTAAGAGCGCTATAAGAAAGCGTTATCTACAAGCCGTGTCCTGTCTTGCACATTTTAACTTTGCCGGCAACATAGACCTTTACACAGACAACTTTCACGTTCTTTACATTACTTCTTTCTTCTGCAGCAAAATCGACGAGCTTTCTCCCAACTATACGTTACTTCCTAGTGAGTTCGCCAGAACGTGATAGGGTGCTGCCAGTAAGCATTTTTTTCCTGGGCAGAATTAAATGCTTGTCTTCTACTACAGTGAGTTTAATTTTAAGAATGCTGGCACTCATAAGCCCAATTCATGTAATCTCAGCTAAATCAACATTAAGTTTCAGTTTCTGGTGTATGAGGTTGTGAATCACCTCTGGACAATTGCCTGATTTCGTTTTCAATCCTTGAAGAACTAAATTATTTGTTATCTCACTCTTGCGACGCACCTTTTCGTTCATTTTGAGAGCTTCGAGGAAGTTTCATATGTCAGGTTATTCCGACTCCCATATGGTTTCTCTAATGTTGAGTTACTTGGCTACTACCTCCTGATACCCTACCATGATGGTATCCCTTATATTTGTAATGTCGGACTTTAATACACCCACACCGGTTGACAGATCGTCCAGCTGACTGAAAAAAAGGTCAAATTTGTCTTGACCATCGGCTTTCTGTTTTTTAGTTTTTTGTAATTAAGGGCTGGTAATCTTGTTGCGTTCCCCATGTTCTTCCTTGATGACTTCAAACGTGGCCCTGCACAGAAAGAAAAATCATGGAACAAACGCATAGTGGCTATGAAAATAGCCTTATTCTCATAAACCTATGCGATTGGATCATGATGTTTATGCCTTAAATACTAGGGATAGGTGCCATCATTCCGTGACAAGTGACTTGACAAAAGCGTATACGAAGTCATGCGACATCTACATGCAGTCTGTAGCTTAAACACTAGTACTGTAATAAAGTAAAGGCGTACCTGCTAGCCACGAATCAAATGCATAAGAGCCACTGGCTTTTTTATCAGACTTTTGCGTTTTCTAATGCAGTGTAAAGAGTTTGTGTACAGGTATACATATACAGTTTAGAGACGCACATCTGTGTAGGTACATACATTGTNGAAGAACACCTCTAGAAGCTACATCAGCTGGATTTTGCTTTGACGTGATATAATGCCACTTAGCATATGGACTCAATTCATGAATTTTTGAACACCTATTAGCTCTGTCATTTATTTATATACTATAATTCATACATTATATTGCTTTAATTGTCTTTTGCTTAAATGTTATGTATAAAAAAAATCACGCAAAAAAAAAACAGGTACTTTTATACGTTTTTATATTTTGAAAGCTCTTCTCTTATTGTTGTCACCGCGCTTCTCCCATTAACGCCAACACATTCGTACACTTCCGTTTCAAGTAATGACCACAGGTAGTTGGTAATCAGTGGAAATTTATTACCAAAAATTTTACTTATTTTATAAGTAACATGTTACTTGGCTACTACCTCCTGATACCCTACCATGATGGTATCCCTTATATTTGTAATGTCGGACTTTAATACACCCACACCGGTTGACAGATCGTCCAGGCTGACTGAAAAAACGGTCAAATTTGTCTTGACCATCGGCTTTCTGTTTTTTAGTTTTTTGTAATTAAGGGCTGGTAATCTTGTTGCGTTCCCCATGTTCTTCCTTGATGACTTCAAACGTGGCCCTGCACAGAAAGAAAAATCATGGAACAAACGCATAGTGGCTATGAAAATAGCCTTATTCTCATAAACCTATGCGATTGGATCATGATGTTTATGCCTTAAATACTAGGGATAGGTGCCATCATTCCGTGACAAGTGACTTGACAAAAGCGTATACGAAGTCATGCGACATCTACATGCAGTCTGTAGCTTGAACACTAGTACTTTAATGAAGTAAAGATGTACCTGCTAGCCACGAAGCAAACGCATAAGGGCCACTGGCTTTTTTCTATCAGACTTTTGCGTTTTCTAATGCAGTGTAAAGAGTTTGTGTATAAGTATACACATACAGTTTAGAGATACACATCTGTGAAGGTATATACATTGTGTGCTGGAGGTTCATGTGTTAATGTACATTTAGATATATAAGCGAGGAAATGATTCCAAAGAGAAAGTCATAACAAATTTCCAGCGAAGTACGTTAAAGATCAATTATTATTAAATAAATAAATAATTTTCAAAGATATACTTGTTTATGCAATAACCGGAAAATGCGACTGCAATATTTAAGATAGTTACTGCAAGAGTAAAAAAAATAAAATTATACATTTTTTATGTTATTGTTCATTAAACTTATTTCAAATCTTATATATCATATCTAGTTGCGACGAATCTCGTACTATTCTGAAAAATACTAAGACATTGAGCAGTTTCTATAATTTGCGAAACATTGATTTGTAAATATGGTTAATTTTTTTCCTAATTTACTTTATACGCATAAAAACAATTATTAAACTACAACGTATGCAATTTTTAAGCTTGAAAATACACAATTGGCCCACAACATAATATGTTATAAATAACCTTGCAATATCAAAAAGCTTACTAAGAACTAAATTGTTTTTTAATGTTTAAACTATTACGCGTTTTTAGAGATCTGGTAAATGATATTGTAACATAGAAAAGGCATTCTGTTTATGTGCTGGTCCAGGTTCAACATCCACATTACAATTAGTTAGAGACACAAAGGAACTGCATAATATTAATTGATGTCTTGTAGCAATTGTTATCGATAAATTAACATTAGTGGTCGTTCCAACAACAATTTGCTTCAACACTCTGTTTTCTCTTTAAAATTAATTTGCCAAAAAGTGAATTGGTGGTCCGTTAGCCAACAATATTTGTACGTAATGCAGAAAAAGTGCGTTTTAGACTTTCATTTGTTTGTAAATTGAAAATACCTTTTATTATGCTTCATAATAAGTCTTTTAAATTCAAAATTTGTTCTCCAATCACAATAGAAGATGTCAGTACACCAGTTATCTTTCTCAATCGCAGATACCAATCGGAGATAAATTTCCAATCATTAATTTTAAATATCGACTCAGAGATAACATTTCGGCTGTGGATTGCTTAATCTTTAGTTTCTTCTTTCCTTATTTACTTTTAATGAAAGCAAGAAGCTACGGCTTATTTTTTTTACAGCGTTGTTGCATTCAAAATTTTTAATGCGATGGTTAATTACTTTCTATTTTGTTTTGTATAAAGCCCTCTAATACTTTACTTATAGTTTAACTTGCCACACCCTCATACACATCGTGTATCAAATCTCCTGTAACCTTTTCTATAATATTAGATTTCTTGATACGATCGAAGACACAAACTTCTCTCATCCCGATACTTGCCAAGTTGTTATCTTTTAATAGCTTTTTCGCATAATTCTATGGGTCTCAAATAATTTCCATTTTCTGTTATCATTGTCTTACATTTATTATTTGGGGCAGGGCATATTTTACAATATTGGTTAGCTAAAAAATTATTTTAAAACTCGCACAAGATATGGAGGTCTAAATTGTCTACCAAAATTAGGATACATTTAAAATAAATTTTAAATTCCTTCCCGTTTAATAATATGGTAATACCACATTTAGATAAATAATTTTTTTGATTGATAATACGTTTGAAAGTTGCTTTATTGTCAAATTCTTTTAAATGCTCGGAATAAAATAATATTGCAATAAATATATTATTCAATTGAGCACTTCACATAGGAGGTTAACAAGTGAGGGCTGCATCCACTCCACATAATTTTTTATTGCCTGCTCAACTTCCTCAAGGATTTCTGCACTCAAATTCATCTTTGTTGATGAAAAAAGGGTGAACTATTTTATTGTTGTTACGATATTTTTTTATCCACAATTCTTCCTGAATAATGTTCGATATTTTTACTTTTTCTTGTGATAGTTGGTTCTTCTACTTGTTAATACGGTTAAACATATGTGGAATCTAAAAAAAATTCTTTAAAACTGAGACGCAATGGTACGTGAGCAGCAGAAACAGATTTCATTTTAATTTTCACTTCATCATCAGGTGTGACGTGTACTTGCTCTTTCCCTATCTTCACCTGTATGGGAGGTAGGTACAAATTTTTTTTTATAAGTTATCAGTCTTAGATGTTCCGTTAAATGATTGTTAAATGTATTTTTGCAGTTTTCAAGGACAAATCGAGTTTTATCGAGTGAGTCCAATTTTATTAGGGACTTTACTGGATCTTGCATCTCTTGCTGAATAAATGGAATAAAAAACAAGTTATGTGAATTATTTGAAAAGTTCATTATTTTATCGACAGCTTTTCTGAAAATATACGGATCCTTATATAAATATAAAAAACAAGTTAATACTTTTTTTTCAAAATATCATAGCTTAAATTATTCAACGAATTTGTTTCCATTGTAGCGACTTATTTCTCGGGAAACTGGATGCAGTAAATTACTAAAACATAAAGTTATACATGTTTACAAACATTGACATACCATTAATTACAGTTGACATTTTTATCACATTAAAAAAGATTCAGTCATCTTTAGAAGATCTCAGATTTTTAGAAGATCTCATTTTACAGAAAAAATCTAACAATAATGTTTCTATTTATAGCTAAAAGTTATCTTTAAAAGCGACCATAATAAATAATTCATAGATTAAAGAATTATACATTAGTGAATTAGCATTTTATTATAACGTTGGTATTTAGTTNTGCTTAATTTTTTCGGTCATAATACAGCTAAAGATTACTTTGAATTATACTGATGAAACACCGTTTCGATCGACGACCTATAAGAAAGAAAACAAAATGAAACTGCTTAAATGGGTGTAAAAGTATTGTAAGTAAAATTAATAACAATTAAGGCGTTCAAACGTCATTTGCGATAAAAACAAATACGTTATCTGATTTTATCTCGTCGAGCTACCCCAAATCGATTGGTTATAACTTTTTGTGTGACCACGGGAACCCGAGATATCAACATTTTTTCCAGCTCGCACGATTTGAAACGTCCGTGCTCATTTCTCGTAGCATCTGATGCCAGTTATCTCTACCCTACCGACTGAATTGTCGTAGTCATAAACATTGCTTTTACTACAAAATGTATCACTAAAACAATACGAAATATTTTTTTACTGAAAATTTAACTATTAAACTGTATTCTCTGAAAATTTCAGCCCCATAGGTTGTAAAATGCAGCGACAGGAAATTTAAAAAAAAAAAAAATTTTCTTGGCTCCTATTGGTTGTAGAACACTCTTTTTTTTTTAAACATTTAGAGAAAAATTGTGCCTTTATAATGAAAAAAGTTTCGAAACGATTCGCTTAATATTTGTTGAGTTATTCCATTTTGCAGGTAAGCACTTTTTTGCAATCAATTTTGCGAGGTCCCTGTTGGAAGAATCAATAAGCCATAAAACCAAACTGAAAGTACAACTCTTAAGAAAGAAAATGAGCCCAAATAGAACATTCAACGACTTGCAAAAGTTGTAGAAATTAATTTGCAAAAAAGTGATTTTTTAATAAACAAATGGATTTTTGCTAAAAACATGCAACCAAAAAATTCAAAAAAAAAACTACATATACTATACGTCATAAACAATAGTCCATACAATTTTCAGATGTCTACATTACAAACTGTTTGTTTAAACAATCAAACAAAAAACAGCGATTTTGAACTGTTTTTTGTAATTTATAAAAAAAATCCGAAATGAATTTTAACGCAACAGGCCTCATTTTGTAGATATTTAAAATGCCTACAATTTTTGTATAAGACATTTCTTTATAAAATGTAAGGGAAATTTCATAGAAGCAAAAACAAGTTTTTCTGTCCTTGAGCAGCTCATAAAAAAAAAAAAAGAAAAAACTAGCTATTGGAATTTAGATACGTTATTTCTAAACATCATAACGAAGACCATTATTCTGAGATATCATGGTTGGCATTTATTTGATAAATTACCTATCCGTCATGCTCGATTGATCGGTCTATAATGTACGTAAGGGGGAGCGATACGGTAAAAGAAAGAGATGGTCACTGAGTGTCCTCTCCATATCTTTCTATCTGAGCACTGTGATTGGCTGCTGCTCAAGGGGGTATTCTGGTCGTCAGCGGCAGTTACTGACATAGGTTATTGCCTCTTGAGCATCAGCCAATCACAGCGCTCAGCTAGAAAGAGATGGAGAGGACACTCGGCAACCATCTCTTTCTTTTACCGTATCGCTGTATTCAGCCTCTAGCGCACTCTATCCTTATATCTCTATGGTAGCTGCAGAATACAATTCCTGTAACTAACTAAACATATTTATTTAACTGCTCTATTTCTTCTTTATGCAAGTATTTCGAATATTACTTTTAAGCAGATAAAAAGGCAAAAAATTTTAAAAATAAACGGGAATCTGAATATTTGGACAGAAAATAAAAGCCAAGAGTTGATTGTACTGACACGGATTGCAAATAGCGTAAAGAAACGAGTAAAGAACAGACGATTTATGTCAGCTGAATTTTATAAATAGTCTTAGCTAATAAAAAAAAGAGATGATTCAGTATAACACTGTATTTAAAAACTTTAATATTTAAAGGATTCTAGAATGCATTATTGTATAAAACTAGATTAGATTTAGATTATTTTTTCCAAACATAAATAAGTCAATATTTTGTTTTATTTAAATCTGCAATGTATTTCGTAACAAGCATTGTATGGTACATAGATGAATAGAAAGATAAAAAATCACTGTATACACTTTTGATAAAAGGTAGCAATGTATAAAAAACATTTCAATAAATACAGTGCCGATACAACTCATAAGTTTTTCTTTATTCAATTCAATGATAGCTAATTTTATCTCATCCGTAAGAACAAAATAAGTGCTAAATAAAAATTCTAGCTGGAATGCATTATTAAACATGCCAATAATCTAATGACAACATCACAAAAAAAATTATTATAGAAACCTAATAAAATTTAAAAAAAACGGATAACACAACTTGACCTACTCCCTTTTTTATCAAACGCTGCAAGAATTTATTTGTTCTGATCTTATTAAAAACATGAAAAAAGGTACATGACGTCAATGGCACAAAGTACAAACATAAGTACCAGAATAGATGGTTTTTGTATGTTGGTGCCCGAGCATAGATGGTGCCCGAGTCTTGAACAGGGTTGGTTTTATAAAGTGTGCACCCGTGCGCCCTGCCTTTTGTCATACCCTCAATGTCTCCTATACGGTTGTTAGTTCATGACTGTTCGCATGCAGCAACGTGTTGTGGTTTCATTCGGAAGCAACAAACCGGTAATCTCAATTAAAGGGGTTGCAGCTTCCGTATAAAACCGCAAAAAATCGCAGAATTCAAATAGTCATGAACTAAAAACCGTAGGAGATTTATGTAAAAGCAACGCTGGTCACAAATAATGATTTTCTTACCAAAAACCCAATGTGTAACCAAGAAAACAAACTTGCAGTAATTTAATTGGAGCGTTCCGAGGCAGAAATGTTCAATTGCGAATTTGAGCTGATTACCGAATATAGAGCTTCAAGAATATTATAATATCTATCAACAGCGCCACAATCAACGTTAAAAAAAATGTACCTACAGCACTCTCGTTCTACGCCAATAACTAAACTCGGACTCCTTTAGCCTTCTCAGCTTGTCTCGGATGCAAAAAAATAAATCTGTCTTACGGCGCCCTTAGCAATGCCCAGTTTTTGAATTCGAGTAGTTTAAATTCAGGAATTAACGTGTACGAGGCAAAATTACTACTTTAGCTGAAAGCGCCCTCTTTTATTGCAAAATGCTACGTGAATCGATAGTGCCACCTATGACTTCTACGTACTACATGAGAACCATTCCAGGTACATAAAACAACGACTTTTGTGCCAAATAGTAATTTCCACACAAAGTACCAGTTTTTTGGCGACCTTCGAAAACATAAAACTATTTGACACGTCAGTTGGAATTTCAGTAAATAATCCAACTAGTTCTAAATAACACATTATGTCGCGTATAATATAAATCTGAATCCCCAAAAAAATCTGTTAACACCTTCTAGAGTCTTGTGATAATCACCTACAGGGCCACTTTTAACGGTAAAAANTTTTCTTTTCATGCTGCAGATACCCAAACTTCTTTGTACTTTTCATCAATAAGATTAGCACTTTTCATCAATTCCTTAAAAGTTTTTTCAGGTGGTGCTCATGAAAGTAATATTGAATAAAAAATTATAATACATTAACAAAAAAAAATTTTTTTTGAAATGGACCAAAATTATTGGACATTATTTACCATTATTCGTATGAGACCTCCTGAGGCTTGTAGATTCTATGTCTCCAATCAGTTTTAAGCATTCTCTGAGAGCACAGTATTCATCTCGTTATGCCCCAGAAGCAAATTTATTTTTCGTGGCACGCCTATAAAAGCACTCTTTTAAGATTTCAAGAAATTTCAAGTGGGCTTATTCTGCTAACTTATTTAACCTATCAGGGCTAATACTGTTTTCAAAACATGAAACATTTATAAATAAGACATGTAACGATAAAAAGAAAGGGCATTTTAATGAAGTTAGTATGACAAACAATAACTACTTACTGAAATAATTCACTCTTGAATATTTCGTGGTAGATGACATGAAATACTATTTTCGGAGCCTTAACGTACTCTTACTTATTTGTTTGTTGCAATGTAAGCCGATAACTAGGATTTTTGTCAAGTTCGTAATTTCTTAAAAAAAGGTCCTCCAATGCTTGAAGAAATTACTCCCTGAGTATAATTGTATGGACTCAACTCTTAAAAGTATTATAACAGTCCATGAGGCCAATAATAAAAACTTAGTCCTCTACATTTTCAAGTATTATAAGAAAATTCAATTTTTTAAAACATATGTACCGCTAATGAGTCAGTAATAGATTATTTTATTATCATTACACTAAAGCGAATATTTATGACAGCTGTATATTTACTATACCAACCTGAGTTTTCACTGATGTTGTTAAAGTCATTTACATTAGATGTTACTTGAAGAGACGAGTTCAATGAATCAATGACTATAACTTGTGGTGTATTGATAATTCGATTTTTTTCAGTATTATTTGATACTAGATATTTAGAGCTGGAAATTTCAAAAATATCTTTCTGAATTTTGTTTAGCTTCTGCTTAAAATAATAAGAAAACAAATATGATATTTGTCTACATAAATTAACATACTCATACCCGTTAGATTAGCTGCATTAAAAAAGTTTTAAAGCGTACTGTCAATTATAAAATATAGCTAAATAGCTATAAATGCCTACAGGGAAAGCAAGCAACGGTCTGTAACCTTGTGACTGTGATAAGGCTGACGAGTTTTTCTCGCTATTCGTTAATCATAAGTGTATGCTATCAAACTATCTTGCCCCAATCTGATGTTTTAAGATTGAAGAAGTTAAGGGGGTAGTAGCGAAAAAATTTTTGGCGACTATTAAAAAAAAAATCCGTTTATTTGCTCTTAAAGTTTTTTATACCATGCAAATTTGACAAAGGCTACTTACATGATTTTACGAAAATTAAATCGTGACACTTAATGCTTTTACTTATATAAATTATATGCAAAGACTTTTGATTGCAAGGCATTTATTTTTAATCTTTTTCCTACTTCTTTTACATTTTATTATGATATTTTATGTAATAGTAATGTGTTGGAAAAACATTAAGCTTTAACTATTTTTCACGGTTGGCAGTGCTGCTATAATAACCACCTTAAATGCAACTTATTGCTTTCACTCGTCGTAATTGTTATGAACTGTAGGTTAAACTGCGGGGATCATCAATGAACATATGTGGCTCCTAATCTTATACTGAGGATAGTTTTGGTAGCTCAGGTAGCTAAGGCCTATGCCACTGAGTAGGTAATTTTACAATCTTGGGTTTGATTTCCATTGCCATCAAGGTTTTTTTTAGAACGAAGCTCTTTATGTCTCGTGTTTGGGGGGCTGTAGTTTGAAAAACGAGAGATTCTTATAAAATGAAAGTCGCTTACTGGAAGTTTCTTCCTCCTAAATAATAAAAAAAAATATAAAAAATAAAATAAAAAAGAAAAGCGACTGAGTTTGGATCACATGACCTTTTGATTGATAGCCAAGCATTTTGATGGCAGGGCTATCGAGGTGTTAATATATCTGTAATTCTGATAGTCTACATTTATTATGCTACTGGAAACACAGTTCAAAGTAAGTAAATTGTTTAATCGATCTTACAAATAATAAATGTATTTTCTAAATAATAAATTGAAAAAAAAAAAATCTACTTAGCATAGATATGGTTATGTTGATGAAATCGGATAAGGCACGTTATTACGTATCAAATATAAATATTTTATGCATTTGATAGATAAAATACAGACAGTTTTTTTTAAACCTAAGCACCTATTTAAATTGCAAAAAAATATTAATATTAGAACTTAATCATTTATTATCTCACTCTTGCGACGCACCTTTTCGTTCATTT
>NW_019380509.1:229513-251096 GCF_000648655.2 Copidosoma floridanum
CTTTTTACCTCTTTTGCTCTTTTCCCCGGTGTCCTTCTTGTCGCTCTTTCTAATTGTTGCCGAGAGCGCGTTTTTCTCTTCACCGTCGGCTTCCATGAGCGATTCTTCTTCCAAGAGACGCTGTTGCAGATACTCCACTGTTTGCCTTGTTGGATCCACGCTGTTCCAGGCACTTCGAAAGCCTCGAAATTTTGTCGGCAAACCTGCTAGTATTTTAGCTATTATCATGACTTCGGTGACTCCTTCGTCCAGGTCCTTCAGCTGTCGTGCCATATTGGTGACCTTCGTCACATGCGCGGCAACTGAATCTCCCGAGTCCATCCGGTATTCATGGAACCGTTGAATGAGCAACAGCTTGTGTGTCGCTGAATTTTGCTCGTGTATGGTGACGAGCCTGTCCCACATCTCTTTGGCGGTTGTGCAGGTCAGGACGTGATCGATCTGCTCCTGGTCCATCGTCGACGACATGACGAACTTTGCCTTGGCGTCCTCCTTGACCCAGGCCTTTCCATCGGCTGTCGTGAGGTCCTCAGGCTTTACCCGATCACCGGTGACTACACCATCGATCCCGTTTGCGACGAACAAGTTCTGCAGTTGAAATTTCCACAAGCGGAAGTTCGTTCCGTTGAACTTGTCGACTTGTCTCGTTGATATTTCGGCCGCCATTTTTGCACTCGCGTAAAATTCACTTTCTCAAAAAAAGGTCAATGTCACTTGTAACGTTCACAGCTCACCCTTTACCTTCACCGCTTTGTCCACTCTTACTGTGTGTCCTGGGCCCATAACCTGATAAGGTCTGTATCAATAAAGGAAGCACTTCAAGAGTTAAAAGCTTTATTTGGAAAAATGAAAGTAAGAGGAGTATACAATGTGTGGAGGTAATCGTGCGCACACTATACGGTCTCGATGAGCAGTGCCTAGGCGCGCGAATCGACATCAGAGGGGAACAGCAGTCTCACACAGAGGGAGCCTCGGGAGGGCTGGCACACACACACACATACAGCACAGCGTATCGTGACGGGCAGCGCGAACATCAAAAATACCTCAACAATTAAAATACTTAATTAAATTTTGTGGATCGCTTAAAAAAGCAATTTTAACTGTTGAGGCAAAAAAGGTAGTTACTCTGTGTAAGCCTGATTGTACGAATTGCATTATTGCAATAAAAAATATAATAATTGTCAAATAATAGCACCAAGTTTTAATATACAAATGATATTAAATGTACTTAATAAGCATAAGCAAACTGTGCAACAAACAAATTAAAGGTCAAAACTTTAATTTTGTTCATTTCGAATCATTTATTTAAGCCCTAACTATGTTGAGATAATTAAAAAAAATTGTAAGTAATGAAAAAAAATTAAAAAACAAGCATTGTCACGCCTCAAGCTTTGTAAATATAATGAAAACATCATATATGACTTAAATAAGATTTATTAACAAATAGAACTGTATCTTATTTGAGATTTAAGATAGAAAAAAACGTTTAATAGTTTTTTGTTACATTTATAATATATGAGTACGAATTTGAATGCATACGTAAAATGTCGTGTGGGAGCACAGCCAATCTCACATGGATTGCCTGGTCCAAATTAAAAAGGGATTAGGGCAGAATGAACAAAAAATAGGAGGAGGGGGCTCACGTAACAAGAAATCAATAAAAAAAATTAATAAAATAAGAAACAGAAGTAAAATAGAAAAAGGGGTGGAGGAAATAAATATAAATAAAGGGAAGTGAAATAAAAATAAATTATAATAAAAAAAAATAAGTTGAGAATTGAAATATTAGTAATGGGGGGTTGTGATACGTTGATTACCTGAAATTGAGCAGAGATTAATAAATTAAGAAACAAATTTAATGGGAAAAAGCCAGCCGCATATAAAACCCAGATTTATTTAGAAATCAAGGCAGATACAAATTGATCAAATTGATAACTAATCAGATACGAAAATGCGGAATTTCAAATGCGGACTGGTCTTGTGTGCGTAAATGCGAATGTGTGTGATTGTACGGAAGGACCTACTGGTAACGACTTCTGGTGTGTGAGTATGCGAGGAATTAATGAAGGCAGCAATAGGATTCCTTTGCAAACTGGTGGGCCCTCTTGATCGCACGAGTCAGCGCAAAGCTGGTAAAAGCGGACCAACGTCTGAAAATGCAGAATTGCCCCTTGCGGCAATTCAGACGCAGCTGGCGCTGCAATCCATGGATCGGGCGACGAGTTAACTATTCCGTCTCGAGAGGCGTACTGGACTAACGACGCGAAAAAACTTATGCGAGGGGAGAGAGCGATAGCAAGTTGGTTGGGTTGGCGAGGATGTAGAATATACCCTGGTAATAGTAGCAAAATGGTGGACTACAGAGAAGTAGAGAGAGAGAGAGAGAGAGAGAGAGAGAGAGAGAAGTGGAATGTACAGCCACTGGGGAAGGGTTGAATGAAAATGTGGAGCGTGCACGAACGAGAAAGAACGGGAAAATGGATGAAATGAAATTAAGTATGTAGAATGTAAAGAAATGGAGAGATAACAACAAGTAGGAAACGGCTTGAAAACAAAGGCGAAGATAGTATAAAATTGAGAGGGATATAGATATATATTTAATAGGAAAGGGTTAAAAAGAGAATGTCAGATGTATAGGAGCAAGAGATCAGCAGAGAGAAAGAGAGAGAGAGAGATAGAGGAAGACGTGGAAAGGGGTTAGGAGAGAATTTGGGAAAGATACAGAGGGAGGTTAAATGATTGAAAGTGTAAGAGCAAGTATAATGAAAGGATGAGGTGACTTGGCGTTGGCGTGATCCTCTGGTGGGAAACGTCTGGTACAGCCGTCGACTCCTGGTGCACGATGACCTGGAAGCGGGAAGGCAGCAAAATGCAGGCGTTAGTAGCAAAGGAGATGCGTGCGGTTAGGCGTGCAAAAAGCAATAGAGCGAGTGAGAGCCAACAAGCACACGCGTAAAGTCTCGACGCCCCACCCACTGCCGCTAGTACATTGGCCAGCTGCGAGCCAACCAGCGATGAGCTTCAGCGGGCGCAGAGAAGACACGAGAGAAAAGGTGTATTTGAGTTAAACCGTATATGAACGCTTCGTTTGATTTCCGTCTCTTGACGGAACACGTAAAGTGATAAGCAAAGCATAACAGAGAGGCTAGTTGCAGAGTATTTCATGTGTCTTCTAATATTTATCTTACATCATTTGAAAAAAAATAGCAGTAGAAAAGTACATAATAAAATTCATGAATGTCAACATGAATGTCAATTGACCAGTTGCCTTATTACAATTGATTTTTAACATTCACTTATCTAAAAGGCCTTTAATTATAATTAGGAATAAATAAAAATAAGAAAAGGGACACAAAAACAGGAAATAAAAAGCAAGATCTTACTATTACAAAAAACTCAGTTCTTTAGAAGTGTATATCAGATAGTTAAAGTAATCCAAAGATGGATAAACAACACAAAATCATAAGTCAGAAAAACAAAAATTGAACAATAAGCACAGGAAAAAAATGATAAGCTGTCAGGCTATCACAAATGATAAAAAGGATCTACATTGAGGGAATAATGTTCGAAAACCAAGGAAATCAGAGTGTCAGAGTCAACGAAGTTAAGAACAAAGTATTTATATGTGGCGATATGAAAACGAAAGAACAACAAAATCGATTAACGAAATAAAATTGAAGCTTGACATTCTAATCAAGTTTTGTTGAGCGTCACGTACAGTTCAGGTTTTTCATAGAAAGGAAAACCAGATAGTTAAATCAGTTATGTTATATCTTAAATAAAAGTTCAAGTTTAAATAAAATTACTATGTGTTTAATATAAGGTAGGACCAGAAGAACTTGTCCAGAATTTTTGGTCATTGAAATAAAATGTAATCTTTTTTTTTTTTTTAGACTGAAATCCTAGAGTTTATAATTACAAAGGCAGGTATTCCTACAACACATTAATATGAATTAAGTATTAAGTACCAAAAAAAAATACAGGTATAAAACAATTTTACAAACAACATCCATGAGTAAGTGGTTGTTTTCATCGCATTTCATTGGAAAAATAGCGATTGTAGAAATTTCTTAAGACAATAATGTAATTCAATTCTGCGAATGCGAAGAATTTATCTTCTTTTCCTGAAAATGTCAAACGTAATGTATGTTATCCTTTAAATTATGAAAATAACCCTTTCCTGGTGATATACAAAAAAGTTTTGTTGCATCCACCTTGTAAATATAAGTGTTAAAATAAAAGGTAGCAATAACAACTGTTAGCGGGCATCTATACTTTTAACCATATTTTTCAAGTTGATAGTAAGTTTGGAAACGAAAATAAGTATGGAATCACTGATCAACATTAATTTAAGATTTTACGAATATCGATTTAAATTCAATTGTAATTATACAAATAACTTGTCTTGGGATATAATGATACCCACTACAACTATACAACTTAGAGGAGATCCATCTGTTAACCTGATACCTGTTAGGAGTTGGGATGTGCTTAAAATGATTAATGTGCCCTGTAAATAGTACCCAGTAGATAAGATGGCCAAGTCATCTGAGGGAAAGCTTGTACTATGGAACCACAGGAAATATTCACATATCAAAATGTTCGAAAGCAAAAGTTAAATGAAGGCCGCGCTAAACGTGTAGTAAGGTAGCTGTCATAGAGATATAAGGATAGAGTGCGCTTATTACACTAATAGACCAATTAATAGGGGGGTTTCGCATCAAATAAATGCCAACCATGATATCTCAGAATAATGGTCTTCGTTATGATGTTTAGAAATAACGTATCTAAATTCCAATAGCTAGTTTTTTCTTTTTTTTTTTATGAGCTGCTCAAGGACCGAAAAACTTGTTTTTGCTTCTATGAAATTTCCCTTACATTTTATAAAGAAATGTCTTATACAAAAGTTGTAGGCATTTTAAATATCTACAAAATGAGGCCTGTTGCGTTAAAATTCATTTCGGATTTTTTTTATAAATTACAAAAAACAGTTCAAAATCGCTGTTTTTTGTTTGATTGTTTAAACAAACAGTTTGTAATGTAGACATCTGAAAATGTTATGGACTATTGTTTATGACGTATAGTATATGTAGTTTTTTTTTTGAATTTTTTGGTTGCATGTTTTTAGCAAAAATCCATTTGTTTATTAAAAAATCACTTTTTTGCAAATTAATTTCTACAACTTTTGCAAGTCGTTGAATGTTCTATTTGGGCTCATTTTCTTTCTTAAGAGTTGTACTTTCAGTTTGGTTTTATGGCTTATTGATTCTTCCAACAGGGACCTCGCAAAATTGATTGCAAAAAAGTGCTTACCTGCAAAATGGAATAACTCAACAAATATTAAGCGAATCGTTTCGAAACTTTTTTCATTATAAAGGCACAATTTTTCTCTAAATGTTTAAAAAAAAAAGAGTGTTCTACAACCAATAGGAGCCAAGAAAATTTTTTTTTTTTTTAAATTTCCTGTCGCTGCATTTTACAACCTATGGGGCTGAAATTTTCAGAGAATACAGTTTAATAGTTAAATTTTCAGTAAAAAAATATTTCGTATTGTTTTAGTGATACATTTTGTAGTAAAAGCAATGTTTATGACTACGACAATTCAGTCGGTAGGGTAGAGATAACTGGCATCAGATGCTACGAGAAATGAGCACGGACGTTTCAAATCGTGCGNTAATCTCAATTAAAGGGGTTGCAGCTTCCGTATAAAACCGCAAAAAATCGCAGAATTCAAATAGTCATGAACTAAAAACCGTAGGAGATTTATGTAAAAGCAACGCTGGTCACAAATAATGATTTTCTTACCAAAAACCCAATGTGTAACCAAGAAAACAAACTTGCAGTAATTTAATTGGAGCGTTCCGAGGCAGAAATGTTCAATTGCGAATTTGAGCTGATTACCGAATATAGAGCTTCAAGAATATTATAATATCTATCAACAGCGCCACAATCAACGTTAAAAAAAATGTACCTACAGCACTCTCGTTCTACGCCAATAACTAAACTCGGACTCCTTTAGCCTTCTCAGCTTGTCTCGGATGCAAAAAAATAAATCTGTCTTACGGCGCCCTTAGCAATGCCCAGTTTTTGAATTCGAGTAGTTTAAATTCAGGAATTAACGTGTACGAGGCAAAATTACTACTTTAGCTGAAAGCGCCCTCTTTTATTGCAAAATGCTACGTGAATCGATAGTGTCACCTATGACTTCTACGTACTACATGAGAACCATTCCAGGTACATAAAACAACGACTTTTGTGCCAAATAGTAATTTCCACACAAAGTACCAGTTTTTTGGCGACCTTCGAAAACATAAAACTATTTGACACGTCAGTTGGAATTTCAGTAAATAATCCAACTAGTTCTAAATAACACATTATGTCGCGTATAATATAAATCTGAATCCCCAAAAAAATCTGTTAACACCTTCTAGAGTCTTGTGATAATCACCTACAGGGCCACTTTTAACGGTAAAAAAGAAATTCTTTAGCGCTGTCGTACTATGCCAATAACTAAGCTTAGATTTCTTTGGCCACGTCAGCTTGTCCCAGATGTACTTAATTGAATCTTGCAACGTGCGCCCTCTGCAATGCTCAGTTTTTTAATTCGAGTAGTTTAAATTCAGGAATTAACGTGTACGAGGGAAAATTACTATATTAGCCGAAAGCGCCCTCTTTTATTGCAAAATGCTACGTGAATCGATAGTGCCACCTATGACTTCTCCGTACTACATGAGAACCATTCCAGGTACATGAAACAACGACTTTTGTGCCAAATAGTAATTTCCACCCAAAGTACCAGTTTTTTGGCGACCTTCGAAAACATAAAACTATTTGACACGTCAGTTGGAATTTCAGTAAATAATCCAACTAGTTCTAAATAACACATTATGTCGCGTATAATATAAATCTGAATCCCCAAAAAAATCTGTTAACACCTTCTAGAGTCTTGTGATAATCACCTACAGGGCCACTTTTAACGGTAAAAAAGAAATTCTTTAGCGCTGTCGTACTATGCCAATAACTAAGCTTAGATTTCTTTGGCCACGTCAGCTTGTCCCAGATGTACTTAATTGAATCTTGCAACGTGCGCCCTCTGCAATGCTCAGTTTTTTAATTCGAGTAGTTTAAATTCAGGAATTAACGTGTACGAGGGAAAATTACTATATTAGCCGAAAGCGCCCTCTTTTATTGCAAAATGCTACGTGAATCGATAGTGCCACCTATGACTTCTCCGTACTACATGAGAACCATTCCAGGTACATGAAACAACGACTTTTGTGCCAAATAGTAATTTCCACCCAAAGTACCAGTTTTTTAGCGACCTTCACAAACATAATACTATTTGACACGTCAGTTAAAATTTCTGTTATTAATCTAACTAAATCTGAATAACACATTTTGTTGCTTATAATATAAATCTGAATCCCCAAAATAATTTAAGACTACGCAGTCAAAAAATCCATTTGAATATGGATTTCTTATATGGTTTTTCTATATTGCAAATCAGTATCCAAATTCATGTGGATTTTTTAGACTGAGAATAGTGTTGGTTACAAAAATACATGTGTTCACTCAAAATTATACTTTTTGCTTACAAATATTTATAGCCAACTTACATAACAATCCAAAATTTGGGCAAATATAGTTATGTTAGTCAAGATATATCCATGTTCATTTAAGCTTGCGATAAAACAAAAATTGCACATCGANAATAGTAGTTTTCCTACGAGTTTGAAAAGTCTTTGTTTGCGAACCGAGAGGCTTGCGGCCTGAGCCGAAGGCGAGGGACGTAACGAGGTTCGTAAAGGAGACTTTTCGAACGAGTTCCGGAAAACTGCTTTTTCACGAGTATCTATAAAAACAAAATAATTACTAAAGAAACAGAAAAAAAAAAAAAAAAAACAAGACTAGAGTATTCAGCTCTGGGACTTGAACCTGGGCTTATAAGGTTCAAAAGTAATATCCACTGGGCCATAGACAATTCCAGTGTAGGATACGAGTTTACATCCCTATAAACTAGAACTATGACAAGTGCTTGTTTTCTTAGTTATGGCCACATCTAATGTTAATGAATTATAATGAGTAATGGATATTAATTACTGTTTATTGACCACTTGTAAGATACATTTTTGTATAAGATAATATTAAACATTATGTTGTATCTGTCGATCTGTTTATTATGAATGTATAGAAACTTTATATGTACGTATCACTAAGTAATGAATAATCAACTTAACAAATAATATCCCTTACAAAACCGTCCTGCAGAAAATGATGCAGGCGAATCTGCAGTAATTCCTGCAATCTTATTGCACCCATTTCCTGCAGCATCGCCTGCAGCTTTATCTGTAAGAACTCCTGCGGACTGGGCTATCTCGAATTGCCAAAAAGAGAAATTGTGTTTAGATCGAATTTATTAAAGGTGTATCAGCCATATTAGGCATTATCATCCGCATGTTTTTTTGAACAATTCTTTACAAATAATTTTTTTTTTATAATTTACAGCTTTTCAAAAATTGTTCAAAAACACTTTCACTCCCCAGTTTTGGTGTTAGCATTAGCATGATAACGTCTATCATGGATGATACACCGTCAATAAATACGATCTCGACAAAATTTTTCATTTTAAAATTTGAGATAGCCCAGACTGCAGGAGTTTCTGCAGATAAAGCTGCAGCAGATTCTGCAGGAAACAAGCACAATAACTCTGCAGGAATAACTGCAGGTTCGCATGCAGGGTTCTTGTAAAATTACCTGCAGCATTTTCTGCAGGATTTACTGCAGGATGGTTTCGTAAGAGAAATAATACTCATTATCCTTCTTCACTTATAAACGTAAAATGTGGACTCAACTTAAAAGGATAAATCTTTAATGATGTGAAAATGTCTAATCAGTTGTAGCCCCCTCCCCTCCCTTCGAGTGCTTCACGACGTTGGTCACGTAGGGTTACGTGAATGTGGCGCCTGCGCTTGCTTGGGCACTAAAGTCATGGGTGTGCATTTCGGACCAAAAAAATGCTCCCATTTATGTGGAGGAGCTCGGATTTCAAAAATTCTTTATGCATTTGATTCGTCATCAATTTTCTTTAATTTGGATTTTTTCCTTTAGCCAGCGAGCCTGTGAATGCACGCTTTTCTCTTACGCTTTCTGGCTGATGGGTCTGTGTGCTGCCTGACACTCTCCCTCTGTGTCGCCGCTGCTACTTTGCGATACCCCCTCTCTTAAGGTGCACGCGTTATTCTTGCACTATCCAGCTGATTGATCCCTGCTCTGGCTGCAGCTCTGTCTCTCTCTCTCTCTCTCTCTCTCTCTCTGCTACCGCTACTACGTGGTGTCCCCCCACCCCAAGGCGCTTGCTTTTTCCTTACGCTTTTTGGTTGATAGGTTTCTGCGCTGCCTGACGCTCTCTCTCTATCTCTCTCTCTCTGTGCGTCGCCAGTCACCACTGCTACTCTGTGTTCCCCCCTTCTTAACACTGCATGCTAATTTCTTACACTTTCTGGGCGATTGGTCCCCGTTCTTAGCCGTCCTTTAACATAGGAAATACATGACAAGTATATATCACGACGTAACCTGCCATAAAGAACTTCATTTTAATAAAAAAAAAACATATTTTAACCCTTTTCGAAGCTATCAATAAAGGCAATTTCCTCTGCATTCCAGAACACACTAGCCATAACTTTTTTGGCTAACTGTATCTCCCCTATTATATTTTAAACGACTTTAATGTGCAGCCTTCCAGTACAATGCATTCCATTTTTTCACTTATTTCTGGAGTAGTAACTTTCCTAAAGCGTTCATAGTAAGGCTCATCAATCGTGCTCGTACGTTATACACTTTAAACTCTGCAACCCACCCTTCAGTCATTGAATACGAAGAAGCAAAACTTTTTAATGTGTTTAGATTAGTATTATCATCGTGCTTTCTAATATTATCGGTATTTAAATAACTATCGTAGTGACTCACTTTCGGAAATTCAATCAAATTTTTTACTCTAAACTTAAGCGAAACGTAATATTCAAAATATACTATAAGAGACTTTTTTAAATTATACATAATTTCTCACTTTGTTTCATATATTGCTTCTAACTTTTGACTTAACCGTTGCTTATTAATATTATTATTATGATTAACCAATACATAACATATATACCGATAGCAAAATATGGCAGAGATAGCTTGATTGCACTACCACTCTAGCCTAGCGGCCCAAGCAGGTGCTAACGAGTTAGGTCTACTTGAGACCCAAGCAAATTCTGCTTGGCTACTATACCCGAGGCAAATGCTAAGACTTGTGTGTTATACTTTACATCAGCCTGGCACTGCCAAGCAGAATATGTTTGGGTATCGAGAAGACCTGGCCTGTAGGTTATCCTAGTGGCATCGCAGCCAAAGTAACTGTGCCGTATTCTTGTATCAGTGTACACTCGCAAGAGCAATAACTGAGTGATTACGTAACCCAATTGTAATATCAATAGAATAGAAAATAAGATTTTTATAACCAACTACCCATGACCTTAGATTTTAGGTAAAAAAAAGGAACAGAAGTATAGGGAAAGTGACACTGACAAAAGCAATCCAGATGAACGTGTAGCGGACTCTGAAAAAGCGAGTTGAGTAATAAAGTCAGATGACGGCAAAATTCAGTCTTAACTATTTATATGATACCGCCCTTATTTAAAAATCTCACATAACTAGATTGTAAGATATTCAATAATATTGAAGTGTTTTTTTTAATTAATTTTCCAATAAATTTCTAAGTTTTTAATCTGTGATATTACAAATAGTAGTTTTCCTACGAGTTTTAAAAGTCTCTGTTTGCGAACCAAGAGGTTTGCGGCCCGAGCCGAAGGCGAGAGAAGTAACGAGGATCGTAAAGGAGACTTTTCGAACGAGTTTCAGAAAACTGCTTTTTCGCCCGTGGAAGTACCAGCCTCCCAAAATCACCCGAGGGCGGAAAAATAATTTTTGTGTGAATATAAGCAACATCAGTAAAACTTCATTTTTATCCTTGTTCAGTAGATGGAAATTATATTATATCATTAATGGTAGTTTTCATACCTGGTGGCGCATGTGGCCAGGGCGAGCACCAGGCCCAAGGGACCTGCGAAGCAGGGCTTAAGGGACTCCTTGTGCTTGCCCTGGTTGGATGCGCACCAGGTGCGAACCCTATTTTTCCTACTGAGGGTGCACTAAACGTCTAAATGTTAAAAAAACGCCCAAAGTAGAAAATAGTATATTTCTTACATAGGGCGGAAAGTACAACTTGCGCGCCCGGAGGGTGCGGTTGTTGTATGTTTCTGCCCGTGGTGAGAACGACATTTCTTGTATCGAGGGCGGAAAGTGGAACGTTCCGCCCGTGGAAACACTTTCCACCTGCTAATTACTTTAACCTTAGGGCGGGAACAAACTTTGGGCCCGGCAGAGCCACATTGTTCCTTTCCACCCGTGGGTGTAAAGTAATTGGTGGGCAGAAAGTATGCCCTAGGGTGGAAAGCATTCTGCCTGAGAGACAAAATGGTAGTTTTCCTACGAGTTTCAAAAGTCTCTGTTAGCGAACCGAAAGGTCTGCGGCCTGAGCCGAAGGCGAGGGACGTAACGAGGTTTGTAAAGGAGACTTTTCGAACGGGTTTCAGAAAACTACTTTTTCGCCCGAGGAAGTACCAGCCTCCCAAAACCACCCGAGGGCGGAAATAGTGGTTTTTCTACGAGTTTGAAAAGTCTCTGTTTGCGAACCGAGAGGCTTGCGGCCTGAGCCGAAGGCGAGGGACGTAACGAGGTTCGTAAAGGAGACTTTTCGAACGAGTTCCGGAAAACTGCTTTTTCGCCTGAGGAAGTATCAGCCTCCCAAAACTACCCGAGGGCGAAAAAGATTATTTTCCTACCTTGGGCGTTTTTAAGGGTCTAGTGTGCCCTCGGTAGGAAAAATAGGGTTTGCACCTGGTGCGCATCCAACCAGGTCAAGCACAAGGACATTGCCCTGGTGACATGCGCCACCAGGTACAAAAACTACCATTTAAAGCTCACGATTCAACTTAAATAATTTTATTTCAATTAAGAAAATGGGTTTTAATTATTACATATAATCATAGTTAATTAGGAGAAAGTTTTTCAAAAAATACAAAGAAAATTGTAGAATGAAACATTTTTTTTACTATGGAATAATACTTTATAGTACTTTGAAATTTTTTATTATGTAGAATTACAGTTATTGTCAAATTATATTTATGTTAACAGTAACAAATAATTGTACACAAGCTATTGCTAAAAAACAGCTAGATTGTTCAAAAGTTCCGAGGGTTTTGCTAAAGCGTCTTTGACCTGTTCGCAATATCAAGAAGAATGTTATTGTAAAAAATCGAAAACCAAGTTTATTGGAGAACAAATTTCCATTTGTCGTATTGCAATATCTTAAATTTTTGAAACGAAAAACAGGTAAGTTCCTCAGATCACCAACGAATAAACACTTTCGGTGATCATAGAATTATGTCAGTAATAAGATACGACACAGTGCATGTTAAGTATTGGCATACGAATTCTCTGATTTGTCTCCAATGACTGATTTTTTCTAATTGGAAAACACTAACAATATTTAAAGTAATATTCTTATTATTCTTATAATAGCAAGACGTGTTTAAAAAGTTCTAGTCATTACGGTGATGATCCTACAGCAAATTTTTTGATTATCTACCTCACTAATCTAGTTTTACATGTTCATACTTCGGAAACTACAACACGGAGCCTTTCAATATTTTTTAAACTTATAAGAAGAAGTATTACGAGTGATTAATTTTACAAAAAATTCCATAAATTTTAAATGCACAAACTTCTTGCTGTATGTGCACCGCTTTGTGCTCAATCTGAAAAGCAATCACAGCAATACCTGTGCTAGCATGTGAAACTAACACATACTACTTGTCTTATGGTAGCAGACTGCAAAGCATTACTAATACAAAGAAAGTTTTATTCTCATACAGTCACAATTATTCTAAAAATAAAATATTTCATAAAATTATGAGTAGCAAGCATACATTTTAGAAATGCATGTTTATTAGAATATCTTGATCAATATGCAATGAAATCCATTCTATACCGTGCACTTTTTAGAGCTCATAGCTGAAGTAATCTGCAAAGATGTAGAGGTTCTGATTCTGAAGACAAAGACAAAACATGTATCGAAGTAATGTCTTCCTAGGTATCAAGCACGTATCGCGAATATTACCTTCTACTGTGTGAGGCCAATAAATCTTATTTTTCCCTTGTCGGCGCTGCTTTAAAATTGTGCACGCAGCGAATAAGTACACTAAGCTAGCATGTCAAAGTTATCTTGCCATATCTTAAATAGCATATCAGTTTGTTGCTATGTTAATACTAATTAAAGCCACGAATAAATATTTAAATTTTCCATCTAATATTGATTAGCCACAAATATTTATTGCCAAACCTCGTAGTTTGGATTAAGGTACATTTTATCAAGTATCATATTCGAGCTTGGGTAGTAGGAATCTGTGAAATCGGCTAAGCAATCGTAATAACACAATATGGCGATTTATACTCTATCAGCCAAAGGTAATCACATTCGCACATATTAATTTGATTATAAATGTACAATCAAATATCTTATGCTACATCTCATATGAATAAATAAATAATAAACAAAAAAATAAATTAGTTATCCATATATAAAGTTAAATTTTAACATATTAAATAATGATAAGTCTTTTTTAACACATAAAAATTAAATCCCAGCAATAAAATAATTACAATCAAATAGAATACGCCACATAATGCAATAAAACAGCACTTTGCAGGGTCTATAATTGCCCTGAAACAACGCAAACGAGGAAAACACCCAGGAGTCGATGCCGTAAATTCGTGTAAAAATCGGTAATTAGTTTTCTAACGATGGTTTAGCCTAATTCACAGACTCTCACTGCCCTTATTTAACAGCACTAGGTTAACACGATATTATGGTCCCAGGTACAATGTCGTACCACTTTTCTACACCAAATTTTTACATTACGTAAAACATCACATTACGACTTAAATACCTTAGCTTAGTATAACATCGGTCTAGTAATATCATGAGTGCTTTACTCAAAGACAGGCAAGTGTCATGCTTAGCTCAGGGAAGAGTTTCCAGCTGATGAGAGTTATCATCGTTTGATTTTTTTTTGGAATCTTTTATCGTGCAACACTATTCTCTAAATTTTATTAATGATTTCTGACGTAACAACTTTTTTTGGTCCTGAACGTTTTATACCACATGTGCAAGTGTGGCCCAAAAAGAGCTCGTTAAATAGCTTTGTAATAATTATAATTAGCAGTAAAATTTCTACAGTATTCATCAAGCTTTCTCCTTTTGGTTACTGTAATAGTTCTCTTACTTGACAAAATTAGATGCTTTAAATGTTCGTCAAACATAAACTAAATGATACATAAGTAGTTTACTCAAAATTTATATAAGTCTTCCATTTAATAGCAGTTAACATAGGCTGTTTTGTTCAGTTTTAGACTTACTAAACGGGAAATTCGAAAACTTACGGACTTATCAGGATAGTCTCGTACCATGCTTGTATAACACAAAACTATATTAAAATTCTTTAATTTACGTGCAATGTAGATTTTTCTACAATTGAAAATATAGTTAATTGTTCTCACTTTCAGCTGTTACAGTATTCTTACTGTAGCACGTCTTGTAGTAAAAGCTATTTTGAAATTTAAGTGAAAATAATTCAATAACACACTTTTTAGATTCTACAAGTCTACAATCAGAAGTTAGTCGAGGAACCTCTGAAGTCACAGAAACATCTTTTTCTGTTAAAGGTACTTTTAAATAATTATCAATCGAACTATTGTACGCTTTATTAACTAATTTGATCCTTGTTACTACCTTTAAATAATTTTTTATATATTAAATACATTTGTTGAGAAACAAATCTTTAAGAAAAAAAATACTATTTGTAAATCATTAGATACGCCAATTTAAAGAGAACATATGTTACAAGGAATCGTCAAACTAAGATCAATATCATCAACGACGATTTTTCATCTCCTAATAAACGTTACACTAATCATTTTTTAATCAAGTCAAGAGCTTAACAGAAACCAACGATAAAACACATTATCGATTCAAGTATTGAGACAATTCAAATCACGGCTCATACTGATGATTCTGATGAACCTCACCCTGAGCAAAGTAGTTTAAATAATAATGCTAGAGATAACTTTTAGTTGAAATTACTTCGTAGCTATCAGTTAATCAATTAGAAATGGCAAATTAAGTTACAAATACAACATTTTTGAGATACACTGCTATTTTCAGATGTGATTGATTCAAAAGTATTAGGTAAGGATATTCTAGAAAAAGACAATATGTCAAATAGATCTCCGAAAAAATCACATGCTGTTGATCATACAGATATTCAGACCAGTTTAGTCTGGGAGAATTCAAAGTTAGTTCAAGACACAATTAATAGTACTCTAGAACCTGCTTAGCCAAGTCCTTATTGCGAAAAATTTAATAGCTTATCTGAATCACCAATAAGTAATAATAAAGATGGCTTTGTATCTTATCCGAACAAGTTAGGAGAAAGAATTACTTTCGATAGTATGTCTGCCTTCGAAAAGAATGAAGAGGTGCTTACTTTGAACACAGGTTAGTTATTTTGATCAAATATTTTATTGGTTATTTTATAAAAACAACCACTTTCAATATTTTATATATCACTCTAATTGATCAATTCAAAAAACATTCTAAAAACTGCATTCAGAAAAAAATTAATTCTGATTTTAGGTTACTTTAATTCAAGTGAACTCAAACCGATAGGATCATCTAAGTTCAATATGAATGTAAATTCTCAGAATACTACACTATTAGGTCCAAACATTAACGACGAGTCCCTTCCAAGAAGTCCACTAAATATTTTTTTAGGTAAAGTTTCCTGTTTAAAAGTATTTATTTTATTTTCGTACTTTATTATTGTTAAATTTTTTAAATTTTGTAGTAGATTCAAGTCATAGATCAAATTTTCACGATCCTCACTCAGAACTAGATGCGAAAACAAATTCTCAGACTGAAATCGATTGTGATAAGTTACATGTGGCAAAAGTTCCTGTAATTAAGAACGTAAACATTGATCGAAAACTTGAGAATGTACAATCTGGTGAAGAACCATTTAAACATCCTCTCCTCTACGATGGTGAGCAAGCAGCAGGCTAATTAAAACACTTAGTCTTTACCGTTGAATGTTTATTTAAATATTATTTTATTATTCATGTTAGTTGTCACAAATTGATATAAGCTTCATGGCTGTAAGACGGCTTATTCTTTAAATATTCAGTAGCAAGTCACGTACGTAACTTCTTTTCGAAGTACTAAGTTAGTCACAAATTTTATTTTAATCTTTCGTTAATTTTGGATTTTATTAGTTGTAATACTATAAAGTTAAATAACTAGGCTCAAAATACAAAATTACATATTCATGTGTGACTTGACTCAGTCAAGAAATGAACTATTGGCAAATGTAGACTCAGTCAAGAAACCATTGGTTGGTCAATGGGAACATCAAAATAAATTATCGCGGCTTGGATTAACATTAAATAAAACCTTGAGCAGGCAGCTATAGCTATTTCCATCAGATGATGGCTTCAGTGTAAAAGTGATATGGTTATTCCGCACTGATAGCTTAGACATTGGTATTTAGTGTTCTACCGATAGTTTAGCTGGATTCACAGACTTCCACTGCCCTTATTTGACAGCACTTGATTATTATATATTGTAAAAGATGAAAAATCTCGGATACATCAGCTTAGTATAACATCGCTCTCGTAATATCATGAGTGTTTTACTAAGAGACAGGCGAGTATCATGGTCAGTTCAAGAAAAAGTTTCCAGCTTATGAAATTTATCGTCATTTGATTCAAATTTCAAATCATTTATCGCTCAATACTATTCTCTAAATTTTATTAATGATTTCTGGCGTAACGACTTTTCTTCGGTCCTGAATGTTCAACACCACATCTGCAAGTGTGGCCCAAAAAAGCTCATTTAATTGGTTTATAACCAATGAAATTGTCAAGGAAATTCCTTATATGTTCATCAAGTTTTGTATAGGTTTCTGTTATAGTTTTCATACTCATTGAGTACTTCTGAACTAGAACATCATATTAACTTTTTATCTTATTTGTAAAAATTGACGAAATTAGATGCTTTTAATGTTCGTCAAACATAAACTAAATGATATATGAGTAGTTTGCTTGAATTTTATATAAGTCTTACATTAAATAGCAGGTAACATAAGCTGTATTGGCCAGTTCAAAGTAACTAATCAGGAAATTCGAAAACTTACGGACTTGTCAGGATAATCTCGTACCATGATTGTATAACACAAAACTATATTTAAATTCTTTAATTTACGTGCAATGTAGATTTTTCTACAATTAAAAATATAGTTAATTGTTCTCACTTTCAGCTGTTACAGTATTCTTACTGTGGCACGTCTTGTAGTAAAAGCTATTTTGAAATTTAAGTGGAAATAATTCAATAACGCACTTTTTAGATTCTACAAGTCTACAATCAGAAGTTAGTCAAGAAATCTCTGAAGTCAAAAAAAATCTACTTCTGTTGAAGGTATCTATGAATATTCATAATTCTCACTATTTATTAAGAGAGGAAAATTATATTTCATGATTATAAAAAAGTGCTTAAGAGTGGGTAATCTGAAATATTACTTCTTTGAAAAAGTAATGCATTTAATTACTTGAAAAATTGCAAAAGACATCAAAAACAAAAAAAAAAAAAAAAACACCGCTTCTCTCATAGTTCTTGTAAATGTACAGTTAGGGTTGCTTGGGCCATTTTTATCGGCTTGGTTAAAACTTTTGAAATTCTGGACTAATGTAAATAAGGTATGCCAAACTTATTTGCGATAAGAAAATACTGAGGTCAACGGCTTAATTTTTTCGCAAAGTGCTACTAAAAGTTCACCAATTTAACACTTACATTTATGGACAAAGGTCCTAATATAGACTATATCTTCAGGAATCTTTGATTAACCTAAGAAATTCAAAATAGTTCTAGTGTATTTTTTTACAAAAAAACTATTTAATTCTTAAAAATATAGGGTCAAAGACTCAACTTAAGAGAAAATCAGAAGAAAAGTATGAAATTTTAATCTGGTTTGTCTTGCAACATCTCCTAACTTTCACAATTATAACTTAACGGTTCTTTTCTGGCAATTTTTTGATCTTGTACTTTGGTTTTATTGAAATAACTATATTTATTAAAAATTTACCGTCAAAAAGCGTTGATTTTTTAGGGGCCCTTATGGCACCCTACTCTAGATACGGTACGTACTCTTCAAGCCACCTTCAAAATGTAAACCTATTTAATATGCCCAGATGTATAGGTTATGTTGTGCCGTTAAATATGAAAATAAATTTTTTATCTCAGTAGAAGCAAAACTATGGGAAGAGCGATGTTGGACTGTTTATTTAAGATGCCTTGTCAAAACTTCAGGCAATTCAATGCATTACTGTTTAAGAAAGCTCACTTTTTAGAATATGAATACGAAAACTCTTTCATGATCACGAGAAGTAACTTTTCTCTCCTACTTGACAACGGATTCAATTGAATTTGGGCTTGATTTATTCATTCCTTACTGTATCAGTTCAGGACTTTTTTTATTATCTTGGGTTTAAACAGTTAAATAAATCGTTATTGAAAATAATTTCTCAAAATAGAGAATTTGGTAAAATAAAAATTCAAGATGATATACTGATTACCCTCAAACGGTAGTGTTTTTGTAAAGTGATGAAAAAAGCAGCCGAGCTGGAAGTTAAACGATATAATCGATCCAAGATTTGTTTCAATTAAATTGTAATGGATATGTTATATCTGACGATCTCTAAAGAGCAAATTAATGTATTGATTAGTTAATGCATAACTTGAGAGCAGGCTGGAGAAAATTGTAGTTTCCTACCTTATCGGTAAGGTTACTTTTATTTCATAGCTTTGAAACATTATTTATTTAGCAGCTAGCTAATTTATTGGAAAAATAATAGTAGACGCACATTTTTGACACATCAAAAAACAAATCAAGCCCACACTTGGCAAAATTGAATAAGAATTCAAGGCAAAAAGTTAAAAATCAGATGTTTGATTGATAAGATGTGATCTGATTTTTCACTATTTTTCTTTATATTTCAATGAATCTCCCCGAAATCAAGCAATATTTATTCCTTGTAAATCAAAGAACGTGCGTCTACTCTTATTTTTTTCCAAAAATTGTCTAGAGTAAATTACTGACGCAAATAACATCACCTTACTACAATTAGGCACAAGATGTTACTTTGCATAAATGAGTTTCCTACTGTATTGACCAACAGATATTTTACTTAGTAAACAACAATCAATTTATCTGGAATACTTACATGTGAGAAAAACAGTACACGTACATTCCTGAATCTTCAAGGAATAAATATTGCTTGATTTCAGGGAGATTCATTGAAATATGAAGAAAAAAAGTAAAAAATCAGATCATATCTTATTAATCCAACATCTGATTTTTAACTTTTTGCCTTGAATTCTTAATTAATTTTGACAAAGGTGGACTTGATTTGTTTTTTGATGTGTCAAGAATGTGCGTTTACTCTAATTTTTTCAATAAAATAGCTAGCTGCTGAATAAATAATGTTTCAAAGCTATGAGATAAAAGTAACCTTATCGATAAGGTAGGAAACTACAATTTTCTCCAGCCTGCTCTCAAGTTATGCATTAACTAATCAATACATTAATTTGCTCTTTAGAGATCGTCAGAATGTTTATTTAAATATTATTTTATTATTCATGTTAGTTGTCACAAATTGATATAAGCTTCATGGCTGTAAGACGGCTTATTCTTTAAATATTCAGTAGCAAGTCACGTACGTAACTTCTTTTCGAAGTACTAAGTTAGTCACAAATTTTATTTTAATCTTTCGTTAATTTTGGATTTTATTAGTTGTAATACTATAAAGTTAAATAACTAGGCTCAAAATACAAAATTACATATTCATGTGTGACTTGACTCAGTCAAGAAATGAACTATTGGCAAATGTAGACTCAGTCAAGAAACCATTGGTTGGTCAATGGGAACATCAAAATAAATTATCGCGGCTTGGATTAACATTAAATAAAACCTTGAGCAGGCAGCTATAGCTATTTCCATCAGATGATGGCTTCAGTGTAAAAGTGATATGGTTATTCCGCACTGATAGCTTAGACATTGGTATTTAGTGTTCTACCGATAGTTTAGCTGGATTCACAGACTTCCACTGCCCTTATTTGACAGCACTTGATTATTATATATTGTAAAAGATGAAAAATCTCGGATACATCAGCTTAGTATAACATCGCTCTCGTAATATCATGAGTGTTTTACTAAGAGACAGGCGAGTATCATGGTCAGTTCAAGAAAAAGTTTCCAGCTTATGAAATTTATCGTCATTTGATTCAAATTTCAAATCATTTATCGCTCAATACTATTCTCNGTTATTTTAATAAAACCAAAGTACAGGATCAAGAAATTGCCAGAAAAGAACCGTGAAGTTATAATTGTGAAAGTTGGGAGATGTTGCAAGACAAACCAGATTAATATTACATACTTTTCTTCTGATTTTCTCTTAAGTTGAGTCTTTGACCCTATATTTTTAGGAATTAAATAGATTCTTTGTAAAAAAATACACTAGAACGATTTAAAATTTTTTAGGTTAATCAAAGATTTCTGAAGATATAGTCGATATTGGGACCTTTGTCCATAAATGTAGGTGTTAAATTAGGGAATTTTCAGTATCACTTTGCGAAAAAATTAAGCCGTTGACCTCAGTATTTTATTATCGCAAATGAGTTTGGCATACCTTATTTATATTAGTCAAGAATTTCGAAAGTTTTAACCAAGCCGATAAAAATGGCCCAAGCAACCCTAACTGTACATTTACAAGAACTATGAGAGAAGCGGTGTTTTTCTTTTTTTTTTTGTTTTAAATGTCTTTTACAATTTTTCAAGTAATTAAATGCATTACTTTTTCATAAAAGTAATATTTCAAATTACCCACTCTGAAGCAGTGTTGCGATATACCCAAGACTTCTCTTGGGTGCTCTTGGCTAGTAGCGCAAGCGCAGAAGAACCATGCTCTCTCTCTCACCGGGCAGGTAGGAGTAGGGGAGCCCTCCTACCTAGCCTTTAACTTAAGCCCCGCCCACTTCTCACAACTCAAATACTACTTTTGACCTTAGCTTCTCGGAGCTCTCGATGGTTGAGCGGACTAAGAGTTTTGCGCTCGCTTGACTCGAAGTTCAATAACGCACTTTTTAGATTCTACAAGTCTACAATCAGAAGTTAGTCAAGAAATCTCTGAAGTCAAAAAAAATCTACTTCTGTTGAAGGTATCTATGAATATTCATAATTCTCACTATTTATTAAGAGAGGAAAATTATATTTCATGATTATAAAAAAGTGCTTAAGAGTGGGTAATCTGAAATATTACTTCTTTGAAAAAGTAATGCATTTAATTACTTGAAAATTGCAAAAGACATCAAAAA
>NW_019380515.1:0-12114 GCF_000648655.2 Copidosoma floridanum
CCGGTAGCCACGGTGGTTTTTCATGTGGTAACTGTGTCCTGCATACTCTGTACTTTTTTAGCTGTGGGAGATTTGATAATACTTTTCTTTGAAGGCCTGCTTCCTCTGGTTCGCTTTTCGACTCTAGTCTGGCCTTGTTTAAGCCAGCCCCCTCTTCAGTCTCATTGTTTGGTAAGTCTGAACTACTTGAAGAGTCGGGGGGTGATGGTGGATCAGGTGGGGACGTGTCCCCATCTTCATAAACGTCCTCATTCATGGATTCACTTTTATTACGCTCTATTTCTTTAACTCCTTCCTCTTTTCCTTTCCATGATTCGTTTACTTCACTTTTCCAATTTATATTAGCGCCCGATTCGTCACTAACCCACGATTCCCTTTCCACCGGGCTTTGTTCCTCCTCGCTATGCCTGGTTGCGGCAACGAGTGGTCTGAAGTGGTTGTTGAGGAGATGCAAGTGTACATATTCCTCATTGGCATTAATCGTGAAACTTTCGAAAATTTCACACTTTTTTCCCCTCTTAGTACCTGTAGATGTATACAAATATTCTTCCTGAACTCTTGTGCGAACAACAATATGCAATCATCATTACCATATTCTGTATTGGACTGCAGGATTTTTTCTACCTCCTTCGGGTCAACACATATATTTTTCCACTTCGAACATTGTAGTACATCCTGGAGTTCTCGCGCCGTCCATTGCAAGTCACAGGAAAAAATAAGAGAGTCGAATAAGCAATTACCTGGTATTTCTACCGGAAGTTCTTCGATGAGTTTTAAATTTTTATTCGACTCCATGCAGTTTTGTTCTAAATTCCGTTCGGCTACATTTCCGCCTTCTGTTTTACTTTCAAGCTTATTACCTTCATCGGTATAATCATCCGTTACCCCTCTAATTCTTTCATTCCCCGATGGGTTTTAATTTATCTGTGGTGATTAACACCGGGTATCTTCCTCGCTAAAGAATTTCTCTCTATTCCCTGAGCCCGTTCTCTCCTTCGAGGGCTGTTGAGATATGTTTGTATCATTATCTGTACTTACCGTCGGATCACTCAGAAGTCGATCGGTGATAGTGTCGGATTCCCAAGCGTCTATTCTGATTCCCGGCTTGCCTTTAAAGTCTCGCACTCTAAAAGGTCCACCACTGGGACTGGTACATTTATTATTTTATTTGATATATTTAGACATTCGGCATACACCCTACCATTATTGTTCGTTGTGATAAAATTACCGAACAAAATACCCTCTGTAAGCTTTTGTAGTGGGACCCAGCCCACTTTAATTTTCCTGTGCGACTCTTTTATATACGCATATATAACTTGCCTCGTTTTCGGCACAATTTCAAAACTTACTGATTCTCGTAGCGGAATTCTCCTTCCATTCAACTTAAGTGTGTTGTCTTCGGCATTTATCTGACCGTTATACAACTTAAAAATATCCCATCCTATGATTCCTTCCACCTCTATGGGAAAGTCATGGGGGACTACGTGTAGGGTACACATAAAGTTTTCTAGGGGTAATCTTATAGATCCCAAAGTTTGGCGAGCTCCGTGCGTTACGCCTTTTATTTTTAATTTTTCCCTACCATTTACCGCTACTCCAATATCGAGACAATTCTCTTTAATTATTGAAATTTCCGCGCCCGTATCGGCATAAAATGTCGCACCTTCGTTTATATAAGGGCTTTTTAGAATTACTGTGGGTGGTGTGTATCCTATTTTCGATAAATTTATTTTCACTGTGCGAGATAGCTGCTGCTCATCTTTTCCTTCAGCTTTAGAATTTTCACGCGTCGTGGCATAAGTCTCCGATACCTTATGCTTGTCATTATCCATACCCTCCTCTAACACTCCTAACTTCCTCTCATAAATTCCTTCATTTATTGCTTTGTCATGCCCGACGATTGGGGATCGCGTCGAACATCCTGCGAGTTTAAATGCCCGGTTTTCGAGCTGTTTACCCTCGCACTTTGACTATTAAGATTATCTCTCCTATAATCATCCCTGCGATTATCCTGATTGGAGTATTGGTTATTTCGCCTGTCCCGATAATCGTCCTTCCTGTGGTCATATCTATTATAATTATGACCTACTTTTCTGTCATTGTAACTATTTCCGTCATAATTTTTACTGTTATTATTATATCTGGCTTGTTTGATGAGTGAAAATGTTTAAGAGGCTCATGGTCCATAACCACTGTAAACCTTCTGCTAAATAGATAGGGTCAAAACTTCTTTTTTGCATATACTATAGCGAGCAATTCTTTATCGTACGTAGGGTATCGAATTTCGCTGCCCTTTAGGCATCTAGATGCATACTCACACGGACTGTCTTTTCCTATTTTTTCCTGACTCAATATTGCCCCAATGGCAAAGTCAGATGCATCCGTTGTCACCAGAAATGGTTTCTTTAGATCGGGTGCTTTAAGAACAGGCTCAATGCAAAGTGCATCTACGAGCGTTTTGAATGCTTGTTCATGCTGCTCTTCGCATTTAAACTCTGTACCTTTTCTCAGAAGCTTCGACAGCGGTTGAGCAATTTTAGCGTATCCTTTAATAAATCTCCTATAATATCCAACAAATCCAAGAAATTGTTTGATTTTCTTTGCATTTGTAGGCCTTGGATATTTTCTTGCAGCCTCGATTTTCTTTGGATCCGTTTTTATTTCACCATTTCCTACAATGTGGCCTAACACTTTTGCTTCACGTTGTAAGAATTGGCACTTCTTTGGCTCAATTGTAAGATTTGCCCTTGATAATCGCTCTAACAATCTTATAAAGCGTTTGCAATGTTCTTTAAGATTCGGCGCGAACACCAGTATATCGTCTAAATATACCTCTACCTCATGGCCCTGCAGCCCTGCCAGTGCAAGCGTTATTGCCCTTAGAAACGTGTTCGGAGAATCCGTGCAACCCATTAGCATTCTTTTGAACTGGTAATGCCCATCCGGTCCCAAAAACGCTGTTTTATGAGCATCGTCTTCATGTATTTCGACTTGAAAAAATCCCTGCTTCAAGTCTACCACTGTAATATAGCGTGCTGTCACCAGATGTTCCAGTATATCGTTCTGGAAGGGAAGTGGATGACAACTGCCCATTGTTATCTCGTTGAGTTGCCTGAAATCCGTTACTACCCGCCAGCGCTTTTCGCTATCTGGTCCTGCGTTTTTAGGTACGATCCACATGTTTGAGCTGTACGGTGACTCTGAAGGCTCTATTATGCCTTGTTCGAGTAATTTCTTAATTTCAACTTTCATTTGCTCTCTCAAAGCTGGCGGATATCTATACCGCTTCGTTACTATCGGTTTATCCATAGTCATGTTTATTTTATGTTTTAAAAGATTTATCGCTTTCAGTTTTTCCCCGTCGAGTCCAAAAACGTACGGGTCAATCTCTATAAGCCCTCGCACATGTTTTTTCTCTTCTTCGTTGCACCCCGATATGTCGACTAACTCCATTATTTTGTCTACTCGCGCTTTCCTGCAACTTAGGACGTCTGTTTTAATGTTTTCCTCAAGTATTTGAGTATTCTTGTTGTCACGGCCATCCTTGTCACAACCCTTGTTTCCCACGATATTTTTCTTCGTACATATGCAGCAGGCGTCGTTTCTTATCTCATTGCCTAGTTTTTCATTCTCCTCAGGGTTTTTAGTTTCTCTAAACATCCGTACAAAGGCTCTTTCTAGTGCTTCTACGTCATCCCCATTGACGTCCGATGAGTCAGCTTTCTTCGTCGTCTCACACTCTAAGAGGTCCACCACTGGGACTGGTACATTTATTATTTCATTTGATATATTTAGACATTCGGCATACACCCTACCATTATTGTTCGTTGCGATAAAATTACCGAACAAAATACCCTCTGTAAGCTTTTGTAGTGGGACCCAGCCCACTTTAATTTTCCTGTGCGACTCTTTTATATACGCATATATAACTTGCCTCGTTTTTGGCACAATTTCAAAACTTTCTAACTCTCGTAACGGAATTCTCCTTCCATTCAACTTAAGTGTGTTGTCTTCGGCATTTATCTGACCGTTATACAACTTAAAAATATCCCATCCTATGATTCCTTCCACCTCTATGGGAAAGTCATGGGGGACTACGTGTAGGGTACACATAAAGTTTTCTAGGGGTAATCTTATAGATCCCAAAGTTTGGCGAGCTCCGTGCGTTACGCCTTTTATTTTTAATTTTTCCCTACTATTTACCGCTACTCCAATATCGAGACAATTCTCTTCAATTATTGAAATTTCCGCGCCCGTATCGGCATAAAATGTCGCACCTTCGTTTATGTAATGGCTTTTTAGAATTACTGTGGGTGGTGTGTATCCTATTTTCGATAAATTTATTTTCACTGTGCGAGATAGCTGCAGCTCATCTTTTTCTTCAGCCTTAGAATTTTCACGCGTCGTGGCATAAGTCTCCGATACCTTATGCTTGTCATTATCCATACCCTCCTCTAACACTCCTAACTTCCTCTCATAAATTCCTTCATTTATTGCTTTGTCATGCCCGACGATTGGGGATCGCGTCGAACATCCTGCGAGTTTAAATTCCCGGTTTTCGAGCTGTTTACCCTCGCACTTTGACTATTAAGATTATCTCTCCTATATTCATCCCTGCGATTATCCTAATTGGAGTATTGGTTATTTCGCCTGTCGCGATAATCGTCCTTCCTGTGGTCATATCTATTATAATTATGACCTACTTTTCTGTCATTGTAACCATTTCCGTCATAATTATTACTGTTATTAATATTGTTATAATAATTGTTATTATCGTAGTTATATTTTCTTCCCTGGTAGCGATTCCCTTGGTTGTAAGGACTTTTACCATTATTCCCTTGTTGTCGATCAAAAATCCTATCGTTTCCATACCGACGGTGATAATCATTATACGCCAACTTCCTATCATACCATCCTTCTTCTTCTATTGTTTCTTTTTTTGGTTCTTTATCAACGTTAGGATTTTTTATTATTCCTTTTTTTGCATCTTGACACAATTTTTCACATCCACTAGTAGAATGGGCGCCGAGCTCTCGACAATACGAGCAGTACTTTACATCAGCCACACCATCCCACTCGTCCGTATCTGACTTCCCCACGGGTGCGTCGCTACCGATAAGGCCCACCATGGCGTCATACCGTCTCTCGGCGTTATTTGCTCTCAATCTGCTCTTTTGCACTATCATTGAGCGGCGGAGGCTTAATTCATTATCTACAGTAATGGCAGCTTCAATAGCCTCCTCTAGCGTTTTTGGTTGGAACCCTGCGACATTCCAGTTATACGGTGCCTTTAATCCGTACAGAAACTACCTCACTGCTTCACCGTTTGATCTCTTTTTCGACGCGTCTTTCTCGGCCCGCGTCAAGTATGGGTTCGCCTCATGTGCCATCAGATCATGTTGTGTAGTCGCTGGACTTGCCCGCAATATTCCATAATTAATTCGTTATTCCATTGCGTGACAGTCTTAAGCTCCGCTGCAAGTGTCTCTATTCCTCCTATTTTATTGAATCTTTGTGATAGAGCTGACAGAAGCTCGTCAATCGAATTAAATAACGATAATCGCGTGCAGAATTGATCGTCCGCTATGCCTCGCAATTTATTTCCCAAAAGTTATATGAAATATTTTTCATACTGGACAGGTATTGTTCCCTTTATCATTCTAACCATTTGCTCAAATAAGGGAAACTGCACGGGGTCTCCATTATACAGTGGTATACCATTTACTGCGTTGTTTAGGTAGCCTAATATGTTAAGATTCGAGCCTAAGGCTAACGGTACCCCTGTTTGTTGCCTATTACTAGGAAAAAATTGCATGGTTTGATGCTGAGGGTTATCGCGTATGTTACTTTGTGTCCTTTGAAAAGATTCTGCCTGATTATTTATCGGCAGCTCGGTTGGTCGGTCACATGCAGGGAAAAGGTATTCTGTATTTGTATACACGTCATTATCATTTTCTTCGTATCCAAACCTCAGCCTATCTGTCCTATTGTTTGATGTATAGTAGTTATAATTTTTGTCATTTGAATGCAGAGGTGGCCAATTGCAAAATGGTATAAAAGGTTGTTCACTGTTTGTATTTTCTTGTTCTCGCCGTTTGGTATACTTTTCCTGCCAACTCGTTTTGCCTAGCCCTTCCACGCCTAATTGATCACGTTTCCTGTCTACCCCTATGTTCTCCTTAATCGCATTCTCTTTTAATTCTGATTTTTCTGGTGCAATTTCCAACATCTCTATTTCTGCTGTTTCATTCGTTGGCTCTGCTAATTTTGTATTAGGATTTTTCTTAAATGAAATTTTTGGTCTTATATTTTTAAATATCTTTAACATAAGAACTTGATTTTTCTTATCCATCTTCTCATAGAGTGCATACGATTCGGGGTCGTGTTCAAGCATAACCGTTATTGTATCTGAATCTTCCTGTGTCATGGAAAAAGTTTCGTTTAAACCATCCCTACCGTTATCAATCTCTTCCCCGTGGTCGGACATCATTATTTCTTTCCCTTTTTTTTTCTTAAATTAGAGTGATGTGAGCTTGATTATATTAATTGATTTACTCCGCGCACGAAGAAATAATAGAGAAAAAAGGATTCCTATTTTATTTCCGATTCTGTATTTCTATTTTACTGGCTTCTAAAACGAGCGGAACTAACCGTATTCGGGTTAAGTATAATTTTTTTGTACGTCGTTTTCTTAGCTAAACAACCCCGAGGGACAATAAGTATATATATTTGGGAGGATAAAAAGAATTATTACCTACTCTAACAGAAGGCACGAAACGATGAGCGCCAAGATACTCCAAGTCATCCTCTTTACGATGGGTCCTTTTGAAACTGGATGTTGACGCTTGTCCTTCCTTACTCGATAGCAGCTGCAGGTGACTGCCATGAATTTTCTGCACCTGTTGTTGCACTACACTATGTGTGCTCCCCGATTGTCACCCGAAAATTCCGAAATATCACGTGTAAAAAAAAATTTGTCTTTCGCGACAAAACCTACCCCACACCTAGCACCAAAACTGTTACGTGTGATTCTAAAGGATCGGGGTGCTTAATAACAACGCGGCAGTTAAACTTATCACACACTTTATTGCTATATTCTTTGAGGGAAGGCGCTTTGCGGTCCCGAGTTACTTATTGCGACTATCCTCCTTCTAGTCCCGACGTTCAAGAGCCCTGTGGCCACTGCTGCGAGCCTTTTTATGCTCTCTCTTCCCCCTCTTGTGCGCCTTCCTAATACTAATAGCTGAAGCCTACCCCACGTAGTATGTTCCATACTGTACGTGACAACCTATTTGAGATAAATTTGAAGATAAAGGAGAATAAACAGTTGAACCTGTTCCTGTTCCAGATCCAACAAATTTCCTAAAAATCAATAATATGATTCTAAGAGGTAACAATCAAAATCTTACATTGTTTATTCGAGGAAAAGCTATGTCAGGAATTTCTATAACTATAGGAATTAAATAATTTTCTAACTCTTCTATTACAACAGGTATAACAAGGAAAAAAATTACAATAAAAGCATGAGCTGTAACTAAGGAATTATAAATTAAATCGTTTCCAATTAAAGATCCTGTGTTTCCTAATTCTAATCNGAATTTGTTTAGTTATCTAATTAATTACAGGATTATTTTTATCTTTCCATTATTGTCCTAATATTAAATTAGCTTGTAATAGGATTATTCATACTAAACAAGATGTAAATTATGGGTGATTTTTTCTATACTGCCATAAAAAATGGAGCTTTCATATTTTTTATTTGTTTATTTATACACATGAGGCGTGCAAATTATTACAATTCTTTGCCTCTTTATATGACTTTAAATTCAGGAATTTTTACTTTTTTAATAACTATAATAACTGCTTTTTGAGGTTATGTGTTACCTATATGTCAAATATCATTTGAAGGGGCAAGAGTACTTACAAACTTACTTTCAGCCATCCCTTACGTCGAAAATTTTTTAGTAGTGTGACTATAAGGTGGATTTTCAATAAATAATGCTACATTAAATCGATTTTTTTCATTTCATGATATTATACCTTATGTTGTTTTAGCTGCAGTAATTCTTCATTCAAATATTTTTACATAAAACTGAATCTTCTCATCTTTTAGGATTAAATAGAAATTTTTACAAAATTCTTTTTAATCCCCATTTTTCAGTTAAAGATATTTTAGGATTCATTTTTNAGTCAGATGCATCCGTTGTCACCACAAATAGTTTTTCTAGATCGGGTGCTTTAAGTGCAGGCTCGCTGCAAAGCGCATCTACGAGCGTTTTGAATGCTTGTTTATGCTGCTCTTCCCATTTAAACTCTGTACCTTTCTTCAGAAGCTTCGACAGCGGTTGAGCAATTTTAGCGTATCCTTTAATAAATCTCCTATAATATCCAACAAATCCAAGAAATTGTTTGATTTTCTTTGCATTTGTAGGCCTTGGATATTTTTTTGCAGCCTCGATTTTCTTTGGATCCGTTTTTATTTCACCATTTCCTACAATATGGCCTAACACTTTTGCTTCACGTTTTAGGAATTGGCACCTCTTTGGCTCAATTGTAAGACTTGCCCTCGACAATCGCTCTAACAATCTTATAAAGCGTTTGCGATATTCTTTAAGATTCGACGTGAACACCATTATATCGTCTAAATATACCTCTACCTCATGGCCCTGCAGCCCTGCCAGTGCAAGCGTTATTGCCCTTAGAAACGTGTTCGGAGAATCCGTGCAACCCATTGGCATTCTTTTGTACTGGTAATGCCCATCCGGTCCCGAAAACGCTGTTTTATGAGCATCGTCTTCATGTATTTCGACTTGAAAAAATCCCTGCTTCAAGTCTACCACTGTAATATAGCGTGCTGTCGCCAGATGTTCCAGTATATCGCTCTGGAAGGGAAGTGGATGACAACTGCCCATTGTTATCTCGTTGAGTTGCCTGAAATCCGTTACTACCCGCCAGCGCTTTTCGCCATCTGGTCCTGCGTTTTTAGGTACGATCCACATGTTTGAGCTGTACGGTGACTCTGAAGGCTCTATTATGCCTTGTTCGAGTAATTTCTTAATTTCAACTTTCATTTGCTCTCTCACAGCTGGCGGATATCTATACCGCTTCGTTACTATCGGTTTATCCGTAGTCATGTTTATTTTATGTTTTAAAAGATTTGTCGCTTTCAGTTGTTCCCCGTGGAGTCCAAAAACGTACGGGTCAATCTCTATAAGCCCTTGCACATGTTTTTTCTCTTCTTCGTTGCACCCCGATATGTCGACTAACTTCATTATTTTGTCTACTCGCGCTTTCCTGCAATTCAGGACGTCTGTTTTAATGTTTTCCTCAAGTATTTGAGTATTCTCGTTGTCAAGGCCATTCTTGTCACAACCCTCGTTTCCCACGATATTTTTTTTAGTACATGTGCAGCTGGCGTCGTTTCTTATCTCATTGCCTAGTTTCTCATTCTCTTCAGGGTTTTCAGTTTCTCTAAACATCCGTACAAAGGCTCTTTCTAATGCTTCTACGTCATCTCCATCGACGTCTGATGAGTCAGCTTTCTTCGTCGTCTCACACTCTAAGAGGTCCACCACTGGGATTGGTACATTTATTATTTCATTTGATATATTTAGACATTCAGCATACACCCTACCATTATTGTTCGTTGCGATAAAAATACCGAACAAAATACCCTCTGTAAGCTTTTGTAGTGGGACTCAGCCCACTTTAATTTTCCTGTGCGACTCTTTTATATACGCATATATAACTTGCCTCGTTTTCAGCACAATTTCAAAACTTCCTGATTCTCGTATCGGAATTCTCCTTCCATTCAACTTAAGTGTGTTATCTTCGGCATTTATCTGACCGTTATACAACTTAAAAATATCCCATCCTATGATTCCTCTCACCTCTATAGGAAAGTCAATGGGGACTACGTGTAGGGTACACATAAAGTTTTCTAGGGGTAATCTTATAGATCCCAAAGTTTGGCAAGCTCCGAGCGTTACGCCTTTTATTTTTAATTTTTCCCAACTATTTACCGCTACTCCAATATCGAGACAATTCTCTTTAATTATTGAAATTTCCGCGCCCGTATCGGCATAAAATGTCGCACCTTCGTTTATATAAGGGCTTTTTAGAATTACTGTGGGTGGTGTGTATCCTATTTTCGATAAATTTATTTTCACTGTGCGAGATAGCTGCTGCTCATCTTTTTCTTCAGCCTTAGAATTTTCACGCGTCGTGGCATAAGTCTCCGATACCTTATGCTTGTCATTATCCATACCCTCCTCTAACACTCCTAACTTCCTCTCATAAATTCCTTCATTTATTGCTTTGTCATGCCCGACGATTGGGGATCGCGTCGAACATCCTGCGAGTTTAAATGCCCGGTTTTCGAGCTGTTTACCCTCGCACTTTGACTATTAAGATTATCTCTCCTATAATCATCCCTGCGATTATCCTGATTGGAGTATTGGTTATTTCGCCTGTCCCGATAATCGTCCTTCCTGTGGTCATATCTATTATAATTATGACCTACTTTTCTGTCATTGTAACTATTTCCATCATAATTATTACTGTTATTATTATTGTTATAATAATTATTACTATCGTAGTTATATTTTCTTCCCTGGTAGCGATTCCCTTGGTTGTAAGGCCTTTTACCATTATTCCCTTGTTGTCGATCAAAAATCTTATCGTTTACATACCGACGGTGATAATCATTATACGCCACTTTCCTATCATACCATCCTTCTTCTTCTATTGTTTCTTTTTTTGGTTCTTCATCAACGTTAGGATTTTTTATTATTCTTTTTTTTGCATCTTGCCACAATTTTTCACATCCACTAGTAGAATGGGCGCCGTGCTCTCGACAATACGAACAGTACTTTACTTCAGCCACACCGTCCCACTCGTCCGTATCTGACTTCCCCACGAGTGCGTCGCTACCGATAAGGCCCACCATGGCGTCATACCGTCTCTCGGCGTTATTTGCTCTAAATCTGCTCTTTTAAACAATCATTGAGCGGCGGAGGCTTAATTCATTATCTACAGTAATGGCGGCTTCAATAGCCTCCTCTAGCGTTTTTGGTTGGAACCCTGCAACGTACCAGTTATACGGTGCCTTTAATCCGTACAGAAACTGCCTCACTGCTTCACCGTCTGATCTCTTTTTCGACGCGTCTTTCTCGGCCCGCGTCAAGTATGGGTTCGCCTCATGTGCCATCATGATCCCATTGTGTAGTCGCTGGACTCGCCCGCAATATTCCATAATTAATTCGTTATTCCATTGCGGGACAGTTTTAAGCTCCGCTGCAAGTGTCTCTATTCCTCCTATTTTATTGAATCTTTGTGATAGAGCTGACAGAAGCTCGTCAATTGAATTAAATAACGATAATCGCGTGCATAATTGATCGTCCGCTATGCCTCGCAATTTATTTCCCAAAAGTCCTATGAAATATTTTTCATGCTAGACAGGTATTGTTCCCTTTATCATTCTAACCATTTGCTCAAATAAGGGAAACTGCACGGGGTCTCCATTATACATTGGTATACCATTTACTGCGTTGTTTAGGTAGCCTAATACATTAAGATTCGAGCCTAAGGCTAACGGTACCCCTGTTTGTTGCCTATTACTAGGAAAAAATTGCATGGTTTGATGCTGAAGGTTATCGCGTATGTTACTTTGTGTCCTTTGAAAAAATTCTGCCTGATTATTTATCGGCAGCTCGGTTGGTCAGTCACATGCAGGAAAAAGGTATTCTGTATTTGTATACACGTCATTATGATTTTCTTCGTGTCCAAACCTCAGCCTATCTGTCCTATTGTTTGATGTATAGTAGATATAATTTTTGTCATTTGAATGCAGAGGTGGCCAATTGCAGAATGGTATAAAAGGTTGTTCACTGTTTGTATTTTCTTGTTCTCGCCGTTTGGTATACTTTTCCTGCCAACTCGTTTTGCCTAGCCCTTCCACGCCTAATTGATCACGTTTCCTGTCTTCTCCTATGTTCTCCTTAATCGCATTCTCTTTTAATTCTGATTTTTCTGGTGCAATTTCCAACATCTCTATTTCTGCTGTTTCATTCGTTGGCTCTGCTAATTTTGTATTAGGATTTTTCTTAAATGAAA
>NW_019380523.1:0-12027 GCF_000648655.2 Copidosoma floridanum
AATGATATAAAAAAAAAAAAAAAAAATTGTACTATGCCTCAAAAAAAAGTGGATCCGATTTTTCATTCTCGCAACCACCCAGCGAAACCGTGAGAAGGAAAAAAAAAAAAAAAAAAAATTGTTAAAACTACTGCGTAAGTATTATAAAAATTGAAGTCATTTCGTTGTCCATAGGAACTGTTTGCTCTTCCCACGACAATTTTTAGTGCTCGAATCAGTTATTGTTATGATTATTACTGTATCCGATCGAGACTGCACGCAAATTGTTGTTAAACCTTAACGACATCAATCAACAGCGACCCCTTCATTTTGCCCATTTACACATGCGCACGTTTGAACCATGTTTGACTCGTTAACATTAAAAAAACGAATCCCTTTCACGTACGCACGACTAATGATCTTTTAGCGAATCGCGCTCACTTGCACCCTATAGACTGCACAGCTCATCCGACAAAAGGGATATATACATTCGGCTCTCGTCGCCTAGCATCGCTGGCGAATCGATACGCCGGCGCTGTGGCTGCTCCCTCGACCCTCTTACCCCCCCCCCCCCCAAGGGACTCGCACCATCTCTCCGTTCCCAGCGCCGCCCTTTCGCTCCACGTCACGCGTCATCTTGTTCGTGCACTATGCCTCGTTTCGAGGTCGTGAGGAAAAAAAAATCAACATAAAACGATGCAGGTCAATGTAGATGGGTAGTACAAAGAATGGGGCTCTGAGGGAAGGTAAACCAAGTGAGATCCAAACAGACAGACAAAAGGGGGAGAGGTAATGGGAAAGCAAAGAGAGACCGAGAGGGCCTTTGATTCAATCGCTGGTGCTGATGGACGTCGTGGCATATATATATATATGTGCATATACAGAGATGGAGAAGCTCTTCGACAATGGATGGAAGTGTATACGTACTTGTACGTGTGGATGTACAATTGTACGCGAAGGATCTTCAGCCCGGAGAGTAATCAAGGGACCGTGTGGCGTTGGTTGTTGCGAAAAGAGGCCTCGGGGGGTCGGGGAACTGTCACGTGCACCACGCAGCCTCGGGCATTTTGGGAGAAAGTTTCGAGGAGCGCCCTTTGGTACCCACGGTTACCTTGTAATTTGCACGTATGTGGGTGTACTACGACAAAGTTTTTTGCGATGACTCGAGCTGCTCCACGCGAGCGTATGCACAATTGATTACGGGTCGTTCAACGCCATACTGTTCTCGAATGAAATGCTTACTCTTAAAGTCTGATGGTACAGTCAGACAGCGATTCATCTATCTATACACATTTCATTGAACAACTCATTGGTCTGTGATATGTACGATTGAAATTAAAAAAAAAAAAAAAATGTAACAACCGAGAAGAGCAGTACAAAGGCTATTTGCTGGTAGGACTTATCAGATAGCTGATCGCTGGGTAAACCACTCGTAGAGACAAGTTTATTTGTTCAGGTATTGGGTTTGTAAGTCTTACTAGTAGTTCTATCCTTAAGCTAATATCCAGGTCTAGGTTAGGCAGATTATAACTGTTGCATTGGTAGAATTGACCGTCATGACATATATGCTAAATCCAACCATGCGAAATAACTCTTTTTGGTTTACTTTTTGTGTACGATTACAAAATTATTGTGATTTTTTTAACCTTTAGTTACAACAAATCTTTTATTTGCAGCCCAAATTGTTGGTGATTTCGAAACGAATGGACAGAAGTGAAGCTCGCTGGAAGATTCAAGTGTAAGTTACAAATTGAAATTTTCCTTTTCTAAGTTTACTTTCTTGACTTCAATTTGACAGAATTGTTCTAGATGGATGTAAAATACTTTACACTGTTAATAAAAAAAATAATTTTTGTTATTCAACTACAAGTGGCTTTAAATGCTACTTTCAGAGTTGGAATAAATTACTTGGATTATTTTATGATGCCGTGAGAAGTTACCTTAAAGTTAAGTGATTTTCATTCGTTATCCACATTTCTAACAGCTATAATTTTCCTTAACAGTGCTTTTGCAACTACTTACCCTACTTCTCTTACATTTCCTACACAAATTGTCATCTAATGTGATGAACAAATGCACAGCTCTCATACTACATGGACTTTCTTACCATATTTTTTCTATAAATTTTTTTTGTTTTTGTTAAGTACTTTTTTATGCTTTCTCGCAAACTACCACATTGCTATTATTACAACTATTTTTTCCACTGATCCTAGTAATTCTTCTCTTATCTTTTTTGCCGCTCCTTTTTCTACTAGTTTATCTTCTACGACCGCTATTTTATTTGTATTGGTATACATTTCTTTAACTTGTCCTACTCTGCTTGTATTTCTCTCACAAACCTCATCGTTTTTTTATTATTTTAACTTTACCACTGCTACTTTTTTACTAGTTTTCTTTTCTACTATTCCTACTTTTATTACTACCATGTAACCTCAACGTATCCTATTATTTCAACTTCTACTTGCCTTATATAAATCTTATAATTTCTACACCTTCAAGTTTTCCCAACTACTTCTAAATCCACTATATTCCTGCTACTAAGTATTCCTAATGACATACTCCCCCTACTTACCCCATCATGCGTGTGCATTCTTCTTTCAACTACTTCTGTAATTCCTACTATCCCTGGTACATTTACTACACCTACTGTTTTCACTACATTAATCTTTTATACTCTTTTTCATCTATTTTCATTGTACAATCCACTTCTATTCCTCTTATATATATATATATATACTTATAACTTCTTTTTCTTGATCTCCCGACACTCCAGCCTTTCCAACCATCTCAATTTTTTTTTTTTTTTTTTTTTACACAACTCGCACCTTTCCCGCTACTAAACCTACCGCTGCCCCGCACTACTACAGCAACCACTATAGCATTCGAACGAAACGAACCGAATTCGAAATCCCATGGACAGACCACGGAGTATAATAGCTTTTGAAATTGAATCGTCGGTCGACCGATCGAAATCGAGAGATAAAGTAAAACGAAAAGGACCAAAGGTGCAGTATTGATTCAAACACAAGTGCCCCGTACATCACGACCACAGCCGCACAGACACACCGTCGACAGCTTTTGGCACTGCATGGCAAAGTCAACGGGTCAGCAACGCCGTGCGGGGTGATTTTAACTATATATACACACACACGACACTGTTAGGTAGAGTCCTTCGCGCTATTTCTCTTTATTCGGACTCGGCCGATGTGCCCCCTTCTGCCCCGTAAAATTTTGTGTACACAGTCGGGCCAGCTCATACACAGGACCATTGCCGTAATTGTCGCAGCTTACACGCGTACTACACTCACCAGAGCGTGGGGGGGGGGCGCTCCAATTCTCCATCCCCCTTCTCGACGCCTATACAAATGCACATAAGAGAGCTGACGCCGACATGCGTCGGGGGGGAGGGAATAAATCGTGTCGTTTTTCAGCTGACTCAGATGTATGTTTCCGTGTGCGCAGCAGACGTGTGACCCCCTAATTAGCCCAGACGCCTGTGAGACGTGGGACCTCCCCTTTTTTTCGTTCCTTTTCTCTCGCCTGCGCGGCCAAAGCAACGGGGACGGATACGCAATCAGACGGAAAAATCACGCTCCGCCCGTCGTCTCGTATTAACGTCGCGTGCGATGAAACTCGCTCTTGTCGGTTTCCCCATTTCGATCGAACGTGTTGGTGGTAAGTGTATACGCACGTTTGAAATAATGTTGATGCGTGCACACACGCGCGCAACTATATGTGTACACGTACGAAAGAAGGGGCAGAGGTATGGGGGTGTAAATTAACGCGTGTGGCGAGGATACATGTTATATTGGCCGAGAATCGTGCGTTTCGAAGATTTATCCTTCTGATAGAAAGTGTTCCTGACAAATCAAGTCGACTTTTGGGCTCGAATTTCAATGTTGATTCTGATCTCACGAAGGTCAGGGGATGGGGGGAGAAATACACGTTTCCGAGGATTATTCTTATAAACTATCGGCGGAGGGGGAGGGGGATCGTGAGATACATTTCATTTGTAATTATTATTGTTATTGTGATTGCCTTGAACTGATTTGGAATCTCACGTACATTATTCATAGCTCCTACTGGTGGAAAACCCACGAAACACAAAATATCTCCGTTTGACGATATGTTTTCCTGAAGGTTAATTTTTTTTTTTTCTCGATCGAGATGGTTACGCACCAACGCGTACTGCTGTACCTTTAGTACTGCATTTACCCGCGATTTTTACGTAGAGTCGATTGAAAATCGAAAGGGTACATCGAGGGTTGAGCGAACAATGGTCTCGCCACTTAACTACGCGTGTGTATATAGCCCCGCGTTCGAATTGTCCACACGTCGCACGGTACGCGAGCTCTTTTTCTCCCTTGCGCGTTGATGGCAACATTTTCATCCAAAAGCTTTGGTTGAACCTCTGCACTTATACCCAATCCCAAAGTACATGGACGAAAAAAGAATGAAACAATGGTATAGGGTATACCCCTACCGACTGCCCGTGCCAATGTTTGGGGTTAAGTGGCCAAGGGAACGTGGGGCTATTCTCGACTTAGCACAGAAACAATATCGACAAGCGAAACTTTCTCCCCCCCACCCCCTCCTTTCTGCCTAGGGGTTCGTTAACCCGCAGTCTCTTTCTCTTCTCTTTGCTCCCGAGAGCAAACTTGGCAGCGGAGCCGGGAGGGTATACACGAAAAGTGCGAGCCAAATTGCAAGAGCTTATTAATATTCTAAACAATAGCAAAACGGACGAACAACAAAAAAGCTCCCCCGCCCTACTCCCAAGTGGTTATGACCGAGCGGGTGTAATATAGGGAAAAGCAGCGGGGAGTGGCTACGTGATTGCGAAATGGGTTAAGTTTTCCGACGAGGCTGCCATTACAGTGCCCCCAGAGGGGAAAAAAGAAGCGGATTAAAAGCTCCCGGTGAGGAGGAGGAGGGCCGAATAATTGAAACGCCAGAACGGAAAGGTAGAAGGGGGTGGGGAGTGAGCTTCCAATCGACCATTGTATACCACAGTCGAGCTTGGCATTGGTACTTTATATACCTGCATGTGGGTAAGCGAGCACGTTTCCGCGGTCGCCGTGACGGTACTTGCCCCGAAATTGAAGTGCTCCCGGCCGGCCCGCAAATAGCCGGCTAGATTTGTCTCTACTCGCTCTTCTCATCCAGCACCGGCTACTTATGCAACGCTGCGCGTGCGTGTGTGTGCATGTGCTCCGGCGAGCGTGACCCCTTTGATAGCACCACAGCGATGCCATAGCAAATAGGCTCTGCCAAGAAAAAAAAGTTTTCGCCGCTCGCGTGGGGTCAAGTGGGCTCGGGGAGTTTTATGGCATGTTCGACGCGGTGTTGATGACTCTCTTAGGCGGTGCTAATTGACGGACGGGCAGGGGAGGGCACTTTCGTGTAATTGAGTTTAATCGATTTCACGGGGAGGTTCCCGCGGTACGTTTCAATGGGTGCGCGTGCCAGACTGTAGGCCTTAACGCTGGAGTCAAGTACAAACGTGAGATCTAAAAATAACTTAATCAACCGAATTATGGATTCTTGAGAAACTTGTAAAACGGAGGGGGCTGAAATAATGTGACCAAAATATTTGGAAGACAATTTTGGTATTTTTTTTTGTTTCGTCACGTACATAAATCGGAGCTACGTTTTTTTTACAAATACCTCAGCTGGAAGATCATAAATTCAATTTGAGCACGGAATACAATTTAAGAACGCGATTAAATGAACTCGAGTTAGCGACCAACCTCGAGCGTGGGTACTATCGGTATAAATATAAGTTTCAAAATAACCCAGAGGCCGTAACATCCGATTAAACTCCACTCGAGCCGGAAAACGGTATATTAAATTTTCCAGTCGAAAAAAAGGAAAAAGAAAATGCAAAAACCTTGTAATCACGGGCCACCCTCGAAACTCATTAATCAACTGAAAATTCACGATAACAAAGTTCGGGCGGCACAATCTATACCGGACCGCGCTAATGATGATCTCCTGCAGCGGAGGAGTTAACGGGGTAATTAAATCGTTTGTAAGTACTTCGTGGTAAGTCTGCCGCCTGCACCTGCCCCCACCTATACTGTATACGCGTGTACATGTACATGTATGTATCCCTGGGTGCAAACTTTCAAACTATCATCCATCCCATCGGTGTCTCTCTCTTTCTCTCTCTCTCTTGGCAAAGGAGGTATATTAACGGTTCAAGACGTGTATGAGTGCAGCGTAAAAAAGATACATCAGCAGAGAAGGAAAAGGAGAGTACAGCCCCGCAATGGTACTTGTATTGCTCGGCTAATCTCTCGTCCCGCGCATACATTACCGCATGCATCTACCCGATCGATCGGTACGGTGTATATACCTCTGCAAAGAGCTGCTTCGCAATTAGGAATGAAGAGCCGCTCACCTGCATGAGGCACTCGATGGCGCTCCCCGTTCTCTATTCGGTACGACCTAAATACTCTCGCGCGCTCTGACCTAATATTTCGCTGTTTATTATTTCCTCGCGTGGATCGATCGCGCAACCGGTCGGCGTGTGATGCAAACACACGCGCGCGCGTACGAAAAAAAAAGGTACGCGATCGAATTGACGGGGGTGAGCGACAGTGGACGAAAGGGAGTACATTCGCAGGTGGGCAAGGCTTTTGTGGAAAAAAAAAAAAAAAAAAAAAAAAAAAAAAAAAAAAAAAAAGAGGGGCGAAAGGAAGAGCGAAAAATAAAAGAGAACTCATCGTTGCGAGCTTGTGTCTGACAATGCAACGTTGCAGGCTCTCTGGATTCGCCAGTCGCGGTAACGAGCCAAAGTGAAGGGGGTGAAAGGAAAGCTTGGCCGTTTGAAGGGTGGTTACGCAGACGTCTGTACCTGCGATTCTCAATGTATATAACGTAGGTACGTGTGATGGGCAACCCGGCTCGTCGACTAATGACCCTCGTTATCCGAGTTCGCACCTGAACCAACGGTCACCGGAACTCGAGGGCTAATTGAATTTTGACGAAGCGATCGGTCGACCGGCTAAAGAGTACACGAGCCTCCGACCAATGACTGTCAGCTTATTGCGTTCGACGACAATGGTAAGGAAAACCGTCGGTGATGCGAGTGCAAACGAAAAGACCCTAGTGGGACGCGAAAGGGACAAAAGTTCAATTACAACTTGGGGAGGGAGGTGACGCAAAACTATGCGTGCAGACGACAAGTGTCCCACCGAATAAAAGCTCCAAGAAGAACGGAAAAAGCTCCCTGCACGTGGCAAACCCACGGACGCCTGAGAATCTCCTCGTTTGAATACAACTCGAGTACGTATAGTGCACACGTCGCACTCCCCTATATGCCTCGTAGGTCGTATACGCGCGTGTGTATGCTTTTCTTTTCGTACAGCAGTATATAGGGAATTTCGCCCGAGGAGGAAAAAAAAAAAAAAAAAAAAAAAAAAAAAAGTAGACGCCCTACGCGGATCTTCCCCATTCTATACGTATGAAAAAAGGATGAACGTCTGTCTGCGCCCGCAAACGTGTATCTTGTATATAATATACGCTCTTGGGTGTACGATTTCCATGGCTCTTCGATAAGGCCGCACGAGTTATATTATTTCATTCGGTTTCATTTGAAAGCCTCATTTCCGCATCGCGTGATGGGAAAAAAGGTGTGTTAGATGACCCCACACGAATGAGCCTACAATGTGTGCACACAGATATTATATACCCCACCCCCGTATATATATATATATATAGGTTGGTATGTTACAAGGTACAAGAGAGAGTTTGTGCTCCACAAAGACACGCGGAAGTATTATACGTATGGCCAATCGGACTCTGCGCGGGGATAAATATTGTATGGCTCGTGCGGACTCGTGGGAGTCGAGGAGCATCGCGCTACGCGGAGAGAGAGAGAGAGAGAGAAGGGAGGTATAGGGAACCGGTCGGCTATTGATTATTTTCCCTTGCTCTCTCTCTCTCTCTCTCTCGATGTGCCGTTAGATGAGCTTGTGGGTACTTGAACGCGCAGGTACATATATACCTGTACGTACTTACGATGAAACAAAATACCTTTGATCTAAGCACCATGAAAGAAATTTAATACACCTGAGAGGCTTATTACACGTTGGTGGTGGTGGTGTGGTGGCATTGGCGGCGGCAGCGATGGCGGTGATGATAGGCCGTGTGGTAAGACTGCACGCGCGTCAAAGTTGAAAAAAAATATGTAAACACACGGTATTGATTGTCGGGGAAATTGGTTGGCTATTTGTGACTATCAATTTACCGCGCGTACACGCTCATTTGACTCGGTAGTTTCGCTTCTTTCGGTAATGCGCCATGTACAGGGCTATATCGATGCTTTCGTCGCTCGACCCATTGGCCGGGGCCATTTTTTAATACGAAATTCGTATAGAGTTGCTTCGTACGAATAGTGTTTACTTTCAATAAGGATATTTTGGTGTTTCTATGAAGTATGGAGTAAACTATGACTAGACAAGCGCAAAAAACAGATGATGCTGTAGCCATTCAACCAGAACAAAACAATTGACTGTAGAGCAGAGTAGTTCTTAACTTCCTAATGAAGTGACAAGTTGATGTTGCAGTTACAATCGTTCGAGTTGTAAATCTTAAAAAATCACCTATTTCGTTGAAATGAAAGCTAAAAAAACTCGCGGTTGGAAGCGTCATCGGATCACACATAAAACTCAAAAATACAACTCCTCTCCTGATGTGACGGGGTCGCGCGTAGTCCGCCTTCTTACTCTTAGGAGTACATTTACGAATGTATATACATATTATACCAACGAGAAAACAGTTACCAGATAGGAGCTTTTAAGTAGCTCCAACTGAAAGTTGCATTTCATTTCATCGGACGAAGTATCTCTCCCCACCGCAAAACTTTCTCGCGGCTCGTGAGCATAAACCGTAGCTCGGGAATATTTCCCATGAACCCCCTCTTCCATCAGATAAATAACCATCAGAGGACAAAAACACGGTAGAGCTAAAAACCAAATCGACCAACCACCGACCTTGACAAACGCCCAAAATACCCCGAGCAACCGAGAGGGGGGAAGAAAAAAAAACGTACAGAAGCATCGTACAATAGCCGAGTACGGGAGCTTCACGTGCGCGCCAAATGTTCGGGGCGTCTCCACAGCCAGCAAAGACTGTATATATACACACGTATATAGATACACACGGCAGGGTCGTCGCGTCGCAACAGCCGCTCGATATTACGCTCGCTCCTTCGGCTCATGCTCCTTCTTCTTCTTCTTCTTCTGCCCTATACAGCTCGGCAGTTTAGCTCGTGAAATATTCGGAAGGACGAGGGGGATAGAGAGAGAACGCCCGCCCGGCTCTCTTTCTCCTCGAGGTGCGGGCTGGGGAGAATGGACGAGTGCAAGGACGCGGAGGCGGTGGTCCAGGAGAAGGAGTGGGCGTCTTTTGATGCAAGAGGGTGGATGGATGCCGGGCGAGTCCTGGCGCCGGCAGCAGGAAAGTCAGAGGGGCAAGATACGGATAGTGAGTGTCTCGAGGGGAGGAGGGCTGTGTAGGGACAGGCACCTATACTATATACTAGGGGTGAGAAAGTGACAGTACTATATGTATATACATAACGACGGCTGCGGCAAAAGAAAACGCGGACACGGCTCGTGTAACGAGAAATCCGCGCGCTGGAAATGAGATTTTTCTCTCTTTATCTTTTTTTAGACACTGCTGCATAGGTACACTTTTGTACGCGTCGATCGGATTCTTCGCTGACGGGGGGGGGGGGGTGAAAGTCGGGTGGTATGACATTAAAGGCGTATAACAAGTCGCGCCCTGCACGTTTTTGCGCAGCAATGTGCCAAAACTCGATTACACATGGGCGACGACGCGGAGTAGTCGCAACGAGAGGGCGGAGGCGAGGGAGAGGAAAGAAGGCCGGGGCTCTCTGTCTTTCCTCCCCCTTTGGCGCGGAGGGAGTGGAGGAGCGGGCTCCGGAAGGACGAGTTTATTGGAAGAAAGCGCACGGAAAGAGAGGAAGCGAGGCAGTTAGATTTGTCAAGACGAGGGGAAGGAGGAGAGATGTGCCGACGACACGGTGGCGGCGAGTCTGCAGTGGCGGGCCTCGGGAACGTCGATCGATAAAAGAGGGCTATACTGTACTCGCGTGCACGTAGAAAAAGCTCTTTCTTGCTACCCTAACGAGAACCCCCTCCCCCCTCACTCTTTGTAGTACTACAAAAATTATCATCGTTTTTTCCGAACGGACCATTGGCTTCTTTGCGCATTACTTCATACAGCAGCTTCCGCGTAGTTTTTGCCGCATATTCTTCGACTGGTCCCCACATGGAAAGACCCCCCCTTTACCACGATCTCCTGTCTTTGTTTTTTTTGTTGCCTCTTTTTTACATCCGGTGCCTGGCGCCCCCCCCCCCCTGTTGATGCGATGTCTATTTTTTGTCGAACCCCTTACGAGCTATCAACGATACGTCGCGATGAGTCACGTGTAGCATTGACGCTAGGGACAGCCTGGGTCATTCCTCGTTTATTTTTAACGTCGTTAAAACAAACTTTGAATATGTGGAAGGTGGAGGGAGCCTCTGTAAACAAGCTCTTGCAATTAAAAGCCGAGAAAAAGAAACGTTGTAAAAACGAAGCAAGGAAAAAAAGCGACCCGATAATTTTGAATTTCGACGTTGAGGGCCATCGACCCAGCTTTACGCAGCTTTACTCGATGTGTACACGATGACGTTATAAGCGAGCGTGTAATCGAGCCTTGGAACGCTATGGATTTTAAAGTTGGCTATTGTACAAGCGTTAATGAACCGTTCGTTGTTTATACGTGATGAATGTGTACATACCGGTGGTGGTGGTAATTTGTTGGCTGGAGCTACATCTATCCGGTGTCCGTATAGTATATACTCTGTATTGTGTTCCAAAGGAAACACGATAATCGACACTCTCGTACTCAATTATGGTGCACAATCCGTTTTTTGTTTTATCGTTGTCATTTTCCTTTCGTTTAATGATGACACGGGAGTTGAGAGTTGAAAGCCACATATTAATTGAATTCGTTAAAAAAAAAAAGGAGATGGTTGACAAACAGTTCATGACCGTGAGATTGAATTTTAGTTGGAATTTTAATTTTAAATCGTGCCACTGGGCGTAGGTAAAATTTTAATGACATTTTCGGACCTTGTTTGTACGCACAGTCGAGGGATTTCAATTAGCGTTTAATGGAAACATCAAAATTCAGGCATTAATCTCGTTACGCGTTGCCAACGGCGAAAGACAATTAATGCACAATGATGTCCTCACTCGGGAGTCGGACGTCAAAATGTTACTCAAACACATCATGAAAACTCCAAAAGTACACACTTCCCACGCCTTTGGATCGGAAATAATATGGATAGAAGAAAAAAAATGGAATGGGGGAGTAGGGAGGTAATGACCAACCGTCTAGACATTTCGCAGTTCTGCGTTCATGTATGTATATTATCCATCGCGAGCAACTATACACTGTAATATCGCGTTCTAGAAACCAAACGATTAGCGTGTGAGTAGGTATACTAGCTTGTAGAGAGAAACGAAAGGGAACAGTGTAATTTCATCGAGTAACGTAACCAGGGTATGCTGGATTCCACTGGGTAGAGACTCGATGCTTTGTTTCGTGTTGCGAAAACGAGATAGTTATTATACTAATGGTAACGGCCGGAGCGAAAGATCAAAAGGAAGATTGGAAAAAGGAGGAAAAAAGGTTTGTTTAGCCGCAAAACGCCCGTAGGCGCTTTATGAATTTTAGGTGCGAGGTCGTTACCGCTAATGGAATCACCGGTAATTCGCGTTTACACCTGTACTTTGTGCGGCGATGGTGTTTTCGTTGTTTTCTTTCAATTCCGTTGAAATGAGGTTGCTATCGGGCCTGCAAAAATACACATACTCACGTATGAAACACGGCAATGTAGCAAAATCAACGAAATTGGCTGATTCTTGTTTACCGATTGCACACGCTCGCGGTGGTTGGTAATTTTTTCATCCAATATACGCTGCTAGGGACACTTAATGATATAAAAAAAAAAAAAAAAAATTGTA
>NW_019380527.1:0-11640 GCF_000648655.2 Copidosoma floridanum
ATGCCTGTGGCTGTCCGTCAAAGTACAGGGGATAAATAACTCCTGTGAATTACTGTTAGCCCCTGACTGTCCGTCAAGGTATGGGGGATAAATCAATATCGTAGATTACTATATGCTCGTGCCTGTCCGCCAGGGTACGGAAAATAAATGAATCCCGTAAATTAATGAATGCTTGTTACTTTCCGTCGAGGTACGGGGAATAAATAAATCCCGCGTATAACCGAATGCTCGCGGCTGTTCGTTAAGGAACGGGAGATAAATAAATCCCGTAAATTACTGTTAGCCCATGACTGCCCGTCAAGGTACGGGGTATAGATAAATCCCGTAAATTACCGTATGCTCGTGGCTATCCGTCAAGTACGAAAAATGAATAAATCCCGTAAATTACCGAATGCTCGCTGCTGTTCGTCGAGAAACGGGAGATGAATAAATCCCGTAAATTACTGTTAGCCCATGACTGTCCGTTAACGTACAGAAAATAAATAAATCCCGTTTATTACCGTATGCTCGTGGCTGTCCGTCAAAGTACAGGGAATAAAAAAATCCCGTAAATTACCGAATGCTCGCGGCTGTTTGTTGAGGAATGGGAAATAAATAAATCCCGTGAATTACTGTTAGCCCATGACTGTCCGTCAAGGTACGGGGTATGGATGAATCCCGTCAATTACCGTACGCTCGTGGCTGTCCGTCAAGGTACGAAAAATAAATAAATCCCGTAAATTACTGAATGCTCGCGGCTGTTCGTCGAAAAACGGGAGATAAATAAATCCCGTAATTTACTGTTAGCTCATGACTGTCCGTCAAGATACATAAAATAAATAAATCCTGTATATTACCGTATGCTCGTGGTTGTCCGTCAAGGTACAGGAAATGAAAAAATCCCGTAAATTACCGTATGCTCGTGGCTATCCGTCAAGTACGAAAAATGAATAAATCCCGTAAATTACCGAATGCTCGCTGCTGTTCGTCGAGAAACGGGAGATGAATAAATCCCCTAAATTACTGTTAGCCCATGACTGTCCGTTAACGTACAGAAAATAAATAAATCCCGTTTATTACCGTATGCTCGTGGCTGTCCGTCAAAGTACAGGGAATAAAAAAATCCCGTAAATTACCGAATGCTCGCGGCTGTTTGTTGAGGAATGGGAAATAAATAAATCCCGTGAATTACTGTTAGCCCATGACTGTCCGTCAAGGTACGGGGTATGGATGAATCCCGTCAATTACCGTACGCTCGTGGCTGTCCGTCAAGGTACGAAAAATAAATAAATCCCGTAAATTACTGAATGCTCGCGGCTGTTCGTCGAAAAACGGGAGATAAATAAATCCCGTAATTTACTGTTAGCTCATGACTGTCCGTCAAGATACATAAAATAAATAAATCCTGTATATTACCGTATGCTCGTGGTTGTCCGTCAAGGTACAGGAAATGAAAAAATCCCGTAAATTACCGTATGCTCGTGGCTATCCGTCAAGTACGAAAAATGAATAAATCCCGTAAATTACCGAATGCTCGCTGCTGTTCGTCGAGAAACGGGAGATGAATAAATCCCCTAAATTACTGTTAGCCCATGACTGTCCGTTAACGTACAGAAAATAAATAAATCCCGTTTATTACCGTATGCTCGTGGCTGTCCGTCAAAGTACAGGGAATAAAAAAATCCCGTAAATTACCGAATGCTCGCGGCTGTTTGTTGAGGAATGGGAAATAAATAAATCCCGTGAATTACTGTTAGCCCATGACTGTCCGTCAAGGTACGGGGTATGGATGAATCCCGTCAATTACCGTACGCTCGTGGCTGTCCGTCAAGGTACGAAAAATAAATAAATCCCGTAAATTACTGAATGCTCGCGGCTGTTCGTCGAAAAACGGGAGATAAATAAATCCCGTAATTTACTGTTAGCTCATGACTGTCCGTCAAGATACATAAAATAAATAAATCCTGTATATTACCGTATGCTCGTGGTTGTCCGTCAAGGTACAGGAAATGAAAAAATCCCGTAAATTACCGTATGCTCGTGGCTATCCGTCAAGTACGAAAAATGAATAAATCCCGTAAATTACCGAATGCTCGCTGCTGTTCGTCGAGAAACGGGAGATGAATAAATCCCCTAAATTACTGTTAGCCCATGACTGTCCGTTAACGTACAGAAAATAAATAAATCCCGTTTATTACCGTATGCTCGTGGCTGTCCGTCAAAGTACAGGGAATAAAAAAATCCCGTAAATTACCGAATGCTCGCGGCTGTTTGTTGAGGAATGGGAAATAAATAAATCCCGTGAATTACTGTTAGCCCATGACTGTCCGTCAAGGTACGGGGTATGGATGAATCCCGTCAATTACCGTACGCTCGTGGCTGTCCGTCAAGGTACGAAAAATAAATAAATCCCGTAAATTACTGAATGCTCGCGGCTGTTCGTCGAAAAACGGGAGATAAATAAATCCCGTAATTTACTGTTAGCTCATGACTGTCCGTCAAGATACATAAAATAAATAAATCCTGTATATTACCGTATGCTCGTGGTTGTCCGTCAAGGTACAGGAAATGAAAAAATCCCGTAAATTACCGTATGCTCGTGGCTATCCGTCAAGTACGAAAAATGAATAAATCCCGTAAATTACCGAATGCTCGCTGCTGTTCGTCGAGAAACGGGAGATGAATAAATCCCCTAAATTACTGTTAGCCCATGACTGTCCGTTAACGTACAGAAAATAAATAAATCCCGTTTATTACCGTATGCTCGTGGCTGTCCGTCAAAGTACAGGGAATAAAAAAATCCCGTAAATTACCGAATGCTCGCGGCTGTTTGTTGAGGAATGGGAAATAAATAAATCCCGTGAATTACTGTTAGCCCATGACTGTCCGTCAAGGTACGGGGTATGGATGAATCCCGTCAATTACCGTACGCTCGTGGCTGTCCGTCAAGGTACGAAAAATAAATAAATCCCGTAAATTACTGAATGCTCGCGGCTGTTCGTCGAAAAACGGGAGATAAATAAATCCCGTAATTTACTGTTAGCTCATGACTGTCCGTCAAGATACATAAAATAAATAAATCCTGTATATTACCGTATGCTCGTGGTTGTCCGTCAAGGTACAGGAAATGAAAAAATCCCGTAAATTACCGTATGCTCGTGGCTATCCGTCAAGTACGAAAAATGAATAAATCCCGTAAATTACCGAATGCTCGCTGCTGTTCGTCGAGAAACGGGAGATGAATAAATCCCCTAAATTACTGTTAGCCCATGACTGTCCGTTAACGTACAGAAAATAAATAAATCCCGTTTATTACCGTATGCTCGTGGCTGTCCGTCAAAGTACAGGGAATAAAAAAATCCCGTAAATTACCGAATGCTCGCGGCTGTTTGTTGAGGAATGGGAAATAAATAAATCCCGTGAATTACTGTTAGCCCATGACTGTCCGTCAAGGTACGGGGTATGGATGAATCCCGTCAATTACCGTACGCTCGTGGCTGTCCGTCAAGGTACGAAAAATAAATAAATCCCGTAAATTACTGAATGCTCGCGGCTGTTCGTCGAAAAACGGGAGATAAATAAATCCCGTAATTTACTGTTAGCTCATGACTGTCCGTCAAGATACATAAAATAAATAAATCCTGTATATTACCGTATGCTCGTGGTTGTCCGTCAAGGTACAGGAAATGAAAAAATCCCGTAAATTACCGTATGCTCGTGGCTATCCGTCAAGTACGAAAAATGAATAAATCCCGTAAATTACCGAATGCTCGCTGCTGTTCGTCGAGAAACGGGAGATGAATAAATCCCCTAAATTACTGTTAGCCCATGACTGTCCGTTAACGTACAGAAAATAAATAAATCCCGTTTATTACCGTATGCTCGTGGCTGTCCGTCAAAGTACAGGGAATAAAAAAATCCCGTAAATTACCGAATGCTCGCGGCTGTTTGTTGAGGAATGGGAAATAAATAAATCCCGTGAATTACTGTTAGCCCATGACTGTCCGTCAAGGTACGGGGTATGGATGAATCCCGTCAATTACCGTACGCTCGTGGCTGTCCGTCAAGGTACGAAAAATAAATAAATCCCGTAAATTACTGAATGCTCGCGGCTGTTCGTCGAAAAACGGGAGATAAATAAATCCCGTAATTTACTGTTAGCTCATGACTGTCCGTCAAGATACATAAAATAAATAAATCCTGTATATTACCGTATGCTCGTGGTTGTCCGTCAAGGTACAGGAAATGAAAAAATCCCGTAAATTACCGTATGCTCGTGGCTATCCGTCAAGTACGAAAAATGAATAAATCCCGTAAATTACCGAATGCTCGCTGCTGTTCGTCGAGAAACGGGAGATGAATAAATCCCCTAAATTACTGTTAGCCCATGACTGTCCGTTAACGTACAGAAAATAAATAAATCCCGTTTATTACCGTATGCTCGTGGCTGTCCGTCAAAGTACAGGGAATAAAAAAATCCCGTAAATTACCGAATGCTCGCGGCTGTTTGTTGAGGAATGGGAAATAAATAAATCCCGTGAATTACTGTTAGCCCATGACTGTCCGTCAAGGTACGGGGTATGGATGAATCCCGTCAATTACCGTACGCTCGTGGCTGTCCGTCAAGGTACGAAAAATAAATAAATCCCGTAAATTACTGAATGCTCGCGGCTGTTCGTCGAAAAACGGGAGATAAATAAATCCCGTAATTTACTGTTAGCTCATGACTGTCCGTCAAGATACATAAAATAAATAAATCCTGTATATTACCGTATGCTCGTGGTTGTCCGTCAAGGTACAGGAAATGAAAAAATCCCGTAAATTACCGTATGCTCGTGGCTATCCGTCAAGTACGAAAAATGAATAAATCCCGTAAATTACCGAATGCTCGCTGCTGTTCGTCGAGAAACGGGAGATGAATAAATCCCCTAAATTACTGTTAGCCCATGACTGTCCGTTAACGTACAGAAAATAAATAAATCCCGTTTATTACCGTATGCTCGTGGCTGTCCGTCAAAGTACAGGGAATAAAAAAATCCCGTAAATTACCGAATGCTCGCGGCTGTTTGTTGNAATCCCGTAAATTACCATATGCTCGTCACTGTCCATCAAGGTGCGGGGAGTAAATAAATTCCGTGAATTACCGAATGCTCGTTACTGTCCGTCAAAGTACAGGGAATAAATAAATTCCGTAAATTACCGTATGCCCGTGGCTGTCTGTTAAGGTACGGGAAATGAATGTATTTCGTAAATTACCGTATGCTCGTAGCTGTCCGTCAAGGTACAGGAGATAAATAAATCCTGTAAATTACTGTTAGCCCCTGACTGTCCGTCAAGGTATGGGGGATAAATTAATCTCGTAAATTACCATATGCTCGTGCCTGTCCGCCAAGGTACGGAAAATAAATAAATCCCGTAAATTACCGAATGCTCGTCACTGTCCGTCAAGGTACGGGAAATAAATAAATTCCGTAAATTACCGTATGCCCGTGGCTGTCAGTCAAAGTACAGGGGATAAATAAATTCCAAAAATTACCGTATGCCCGTGGTTGTTTGTCAAGGTACAAGGTATAGATGAATTCCGTAAATTACCGTATGCTCGTAGCTGTCCGTCAAGGAACGGGAAAAAAATAAGTCCTGTAAATTACCGTATGCTCGTGACTGTCCGTCAAGGTACGGGGAATAAATAAATCCCGTAAATTACCGAATGCTTGTTACTGTCCGTCAAAGTACAGGGAATAAATAAATTCCGTAAATTACCATATGCCCGTGGCTGTCCGTCAAGGTACGGGGAATAAATGAATCCCGTAAATGAACGTATGCTCGTAGCTGTCCGTCAAGGTACGGGAAATCAATAAATCCCGTAAATTACCGAATGCTCGTCACTGTCCATCAAGGAACGGAAAATAAATAAATTCCGTAAATTACCGTATGCCCGTGGCTGTCGGTCATGGTACAGGAGATAAATAAATCCTGTAAATTACTGTTAGCCCCTGACTGTCCGTCAAGGTATAAGGAATAAATCAATCCCGTAAATTACCATATGCTCGTGCCTGTCCGCCAAGGTACGGGAAATCAATAAATCCCGTAAATTACCGAATGCTCGTCACTGTCCATCAAGGAACGGAAAATAAATAAATTCCGTAAATTACCGTATGCCCGTGGCTGTCGGTCATGGTACAGGGGATAAATAAATCCTGTAAATTACTGTTAGCCCCTGACTGTCCGTCAAGGTATGAGGGATAAATCAATCCCGTAAATTACCATATGCTCGTGCCTGTCCGCCAAGGTACGGGAAATCAATAAATCCCGTAAATTACCGAATGCTCGTCACTGTCCATCAAGGAACGGAAAATAAATAAATTCCGTAAATTACCGTATGCCCGTGGCTGTCGGTCATGGTACAGGGGATAAATAAATCCTGTAAATTACTGTTAGCCCCTGACTGTCCGTCAAGGTATGAGGGATAAATCAATCCCGTAAATTACCATATGCCCGTGCCTGTCCGCCAAGGTACGGGAAATCAATAAATCCCGTAAATTACCGAATGCTCGTCACTGTCCATCAAGGAACGGAAAATAAATAAATTCCGTAAATTACCGTATGCCCGTGGCTGTCGGTCATGGTACAGGAGATGAATAAATCCTGTAAATTACTGTTAGCCCCTGACTGTCCGTCAAGGTATGAGGGATAAATCAATCCCGTAAATTACCATATGCCCGTGCCTGTCCGCCAAGGTACGGGAAATCAATAAATCCCGTAAATTACCGAATGCTCGTCACTGTCCATCAAGGAACGGAAAATAAATAAATTCCGTAAATTACCGTATGCCCGTGGCTGTCGGTCCTGGTACAGGGGATGAATAAATCCTGTAAATTACTGTTAGCCCCTGACTGTCCGTCAAGGTATGAGGGATAAATCAATCCCGTAAATTACCATATGCCCGTGCCTGTCCGCCAAGGTACGGGAAATCAATAAATCCCGTAAATTACCGAATGCTCGTCACTGTCCATCAAGGAACGGAAAATAAATAAATTTCGTAAATTACCGTATGCCCGTGGCTGTCGGTCATGGTACAGGAGATGAATAAATCCTGTAAATTACTGTTAGCCCCTGACTGTCCGTCAAGGTATGGGGGATAAATTAATCTCGTAAATTACCATATGCTCGTGCCTGTCCGCCAAGGTTCGAAAAATAAATAAATTCCGTAAATTACCGAATGCCCGTCACTGTCCGTCGAGGTACGGGGAATAAATAAATTCTGTAAATTACCGTATGCCCGTGGCTGTCAGTTAAAGTACAGGAAATAAATAAATTCCATAAATTACCGTATGCCCGTGGCTGTCCGTCAAGGTACGGGGTATAGATGAATCCCGTTAATTACCGTATACTCGTAGCTGTCCGTCAAGGTACAGGGAAAAAAAAAAGTCCTGTAAATTACCGTATGCTCGTGACTGTCCGTCAAGGTACGGGGAATAAATAATTCCCGTAAATTACCGAATGCTTGTTACTGTCCGTCAAAGTACAGGAAATAAATAAATTTCGTAAATTACCATATGCCCGTGGCTGTCCGTCAAGGTACGGAGAATAAATGAATCCCGTAAATGATCGTATGCTCTTAGCTGTCCGTCAAGGAACGAAAAATAATTAAATTCCTTCAATTACCGTATGCCCGTGGCTGTCGGTCCTGGTACAGGGGATGAATAAATCCTGTAAATTACTGTCAGCCCCTGAGTGGTTGTCAAGGTATAAGGGATGAATCAATCCCGTAAATTACCATTTGCTCGTGCCTATCCGCCAAGGTACGGAAAATTATTAAATCCCGTAAATTACCGAATGCTCGTCACTGTCCATCAAGGTACAGGGAATAAATAAATCCTGTAAATTACTGTTAGCCCGTGACTGTCCGTCAAGGTACAGAAAATAAATAAATCCCGTAAATTACTGTTAGCTCATGACTGTCCGTCAAGGTACAGTAAATAAATAAATCCCGTATATTACCGTATGCTCGTGGCTGTCCGTCAAGGTACAGGGAATTAATAAATCCCGTAAATTACCGTATGCTCATAACTGTCCGTCAAGGTACAGGGAATAAATGAATCCCGAAAATTACTATTAGCCCGTGACTGTCCGTCAAGGTACAGAGGATGAATAAATCCCGTAAATTACTGTTAGCCCGTAAATGTCCGTCAAGGTACGGGGAATAAATAAGTCCCGTGAATTACCGTATGCCCGTGGCTGTCCGTCAAGGTACGGGAGATGAATAAATCCCGTAAATTACCGTATTCTCGTAGCTGTCCGTCAAGGTACAGGGAATAAATTAATTCTGTAACTCACTGTTAGCCCCCTACTGTCCGTCAAGTTATGGGGGATAAATCGATCCCGTAAATTACCAAATGCTCGTCACTGTCAGTCAAAGTACAGGGAATAAATAAATTCCACAAATTACCGTATGCCCGTGGCTGTTTGTCGAGGTACAATGTATAGATGAATCCCGTAAATGATCGTATGCTCGTGGCTGTCCGTCAAGGTACGGGAAATCGATAAATCCCGTAAATTACCGAATGCTCATCACTGTTCATCAAGGAACGGAAAATAAATAAATTCCTTAAATTGCCGTATGCCCGTGGCTGTCGGTCCTGGTACAGGCGATGAATAAATCCTGTAAATTACTGTCAGCCCCTGACTGGCCGTCAAGGTGTAAGGGATGAATCAATCCTGTAACTTACCATATGCTCGTGCCTGTCCGCCAAGGTACGGGAAATCAATAAATTCCGTAAATTACCAAATGCTCGTCACTGTCCATCAAGGTACAGGAAATAAATAAATCCCGTAAATTACTGTTAGCCCGTCACTGTCCGTCAAGGTAGAGAGGATGAATAAATCCCGTAAATTACTGTTAGCCCGTAAATGTCCGTCAAGTTACGGGGAATAAATAAGTCCCGTAAATCACCGTATGCCCGTGGCTGTCCGTCAAGGTACGGGAGATGAATAAAGCCAGTAAATTACAGTATTCTCGTAGCTGTCTGTCAAGGTGTACAGGGAATGAATCAATTCTGTAACTTACTGTTAGCCCCTGTCTGTCCGTCAAGTTATGAAGGATACATAAATCCCGTAGATTACCATATGCTCGTGCCTGTCCGCCAAGGAACGGGAAATCAATAAATCCCGTAAATTACCGTATGCTCATGACTGTCCGTCAAGGTACAGGGAATAGATAAAACCCGTCAATTACTGTTAGCTCATGACTGTCCGTCAAGGTACAGGAAATAATTAAATCCCGTATATTACCGTATGCTCGTGGCTGTCCGTTAAGGTACAGGGAATTAATAAATCCCGTAAATTACCGTATGCTCATGACTGTCCGTCAAGGTACAGGGAATAAATAAATCCCGTAAATTACTATTAGCCCGTGACTGTCCGTCAAGGTACAGAGGATGAATAAATACCGTAAATTACTGTTAGCCCGTGGCTATCCGTCAAGGTACGGGAGATAAATAAATCCCGTAAATTACCGTATTCTCGTAGCTGTCCGTCAAGGTACAGGGAATGAATAAATCCCGTAAATTACTGTTAGCCCATGACTGTCCAAGAGGGTACGGGGAATAAATAAATCCCGTAAATTACCGTATGCTCGTGGCTGTCCGTCAAGGTACGAAAAATGAATAAATCTCGTAAATTACCGAATGCTCGCGGCTGTTAGTCAAGAAACGGACGATAAATAAATGCCGTAAATTACTGTTGGCCCATGAGTGTCCGTCAAAGTACAAAGGATAAATAAATTCCAAAAATTACCGTATGCCCGTGGCTGTTTGTCAAGGTATAAGGTATAGATGAATCCAGTGAATTACCGTATGCTCGTTGCTGTCCGTCAAGAAAAGGGAAAAAAATAAGTCCTGAAAATTTCCGTATGCTCCTGACTGTCCGTCAAGGTACGGGGAATAAATAAATCCCGTGAACTACCAAATGCTCGTCACTGTCCATCAAGGTACAGGAAATAAATAAATCCCGTAAATTACTGTTAGCCCGTCACTGTCCGTCAAGGTAGAGAGGATGAATAAATCCCGTAAATTACTGTTAGCCCGTAAATGTCCGTCAAGGTACGGGGAATAAATAAGTCCCGTAAATCACCGTATGCCCGTGGCTGTCCGTCAAGGTACGGGGAATAAATAAATCCCGTAAATTACCGAATGCTTGTTACTGTCCGTCAAAGTACAGGGAATAAATAAATTCCGTAAATTACCATATGCCCGTGGCTGTCCGTCAAGGTACGGGAAATAAATGAATCCCGTAAATGATCGTATGCTCGTAGCTGTCCGTCAAGGAACGAAAAATAATTAAATTCCTTAAATTACCGTATGCCCGTGGCTGTCGGTCCTGGTACAGGGGATGAATAAATCCTGTAGATTACTGTCAGCCCCTGAGGGTCTGTCAAGGTATAAGGGATGAATCAATCCCGTAAATTACCATTTGCTCGTGCCTGTCCGCCAAGGTACGGAAAATTATTAAATCCCGTAAATTACCGAATGCTCGTCACTGTCCATCAAGGTACAGGGAATAAATAAATCCCGTAAATTACTGTTAGCCCGTGACTGTCCGTCAAGGTACAGAGGATGAATAAATCCCGTAAATTACTGTTAGCCCGTACATGAACGTCAAGGTACGAGGAATAAATAAGTCTCGTAAATTACCGTATGCCCGTGGCTGTCTGTCAAGGTACGAGAGATGAATAAATCCCGTAAATTACAGTATTCTCTTAGCTGTCTGTTAAGGTACAGAGAATGAATTAATTCTGTAACTTACTGTTAACCCCTGTCTGTCCGTCAAGTTATAGGGGATAAATAAATCCCGTAAATTACCATATGCTCGTGCCTGTCCGCCAAGGAACGGTAAATCAACAAATCCTGTAAATTACCGTATGCTTATGACTGTCTGTCAAAGTACAGGGAATAAATAAATCCTGTAAATTACTGTTAGCACATGACTGTCCGTCAAGGTACAGAGAATAAATAAATCCCGTAAATTACTGTTAGCTCATGACTGTCCGTCAAGGTACAGTAAATAAATAAATCCCGTATATTACCGTATGCTCGTGGCTGTCCGTCAAGGTACAGGGAATTAATAAATCCCGTAAATTACCGTATGCTCATAACTGTCCGTCAAGGTACAGGGAATAAATGAATCCCGAAAATTACTATTAGCCCGTGACTGTCCGTCAAGGTACAGAGGATGAATAAATCCCGTATATTACCGTATGCCCGTGGCTGTCCGTCAAGGTACGGGAGATGAATAAATCCCGTAAATTACCGTATTCTCGTAGCTGTCCGTCAAGGTACAGGGAATAAATTAATTCTGTAACTCGCTGTTAGCCCCCTACTGTCCGTCAAGTTATGGGGGATAAATCAATCCCGTAAATTGCCATATGCTCGTCACTGTCCGTCAAGGTACGGGAAATAAATGAATTCCGTAAATTACCGTATGCCCGTGGCTGTCGGTCCTGGTACAGGGAATAAATGAATCCTGTAAATTACTGCTACCCCCTGACTGTCCGTCAAGGTATAAGGGATAAATCAATCTCGTAAAATACCATATGCTCGTGCCTGTCCGCCAAGGTACGGGAAATAAATAAATTCCGTAAATTACCAAATGCTCGTCACTGTC
>NW_019380530.1:0-11165 GCF_000648655.2 Copidosoma floridanum
AAAATAATTTTGTATTAGTAAGGGTAAGGCAGTATGCTTGAGAGGCGCTGCTTTTCATTTACTTAAATTTTTGTAATATTCGAAGATAGTTTCGTATTGGTCAGGGTGAGGCAGTATGCTTTAAAGGCACTGCTTTTCAACTACTTTGATTCGTCTTATATACAAAAATAGTTTTGTATTGGTAAGGGTAAGGCAGTATGCTTGAGAGGCGCTGCTTTTCATTTCCTTTAAATTTTTTAATATACAAAAATAGTTTTGTATTGGTCAGGGTGAGGCAGTATGCTTGAGAGGCGCTGCTTTTTAACAAATTAATCTCGTCTAATAAATAAAAATAGTTTTGTATTTGTCAGGGTGAGGCAGTATGCTTGAGAGGCGCTGCTTTTCAACAAATTAAATTCATCTAATAATTAAAAATAATTTTGTATTGGTAAGGGTAAGGCAGTATGCTTGAGAGGCGCTGCATTTCATTTACTTTAATTTTTCTAATATACAAAAATAGTTTTGTATTGGTCAGGGTGAGGCAGTATGCTTGAGAGGCGCTGCTTTTTAACAAATTAATCTCGTCTAATAAATAAAAATAGTTTTGTATTTGTCAGGGTGAGGCAGTATGCTTGAGAGGCGCTGCTTTTCAACAAATTAATCTCGTCTAATAAATAAAAATAGTTTTGTATTTGTCAGGGTGAGGCAGTATGCTTGAGAGGCGCTGCTTTTCAACAAATTAATCTCGTCTAATAAATAAAAATAGTTTTGTATTTGTCAGGGTGAAGCAGTATGCTTGAGAGGCGCTGCTTGCCAACTAATTTAATTAGTCTAATAATTGAAAATAGTTTTGTATTGGTCAGGGTGAGGCAGTATGCTTGAGAGGCGCTGCTTTTCAACAAATTAATCTCGTCTAATAAATAAAAATAGTTTTGTATTTGTCAGGGTGAGGCAGTATGCTTGAGAGGCGCTGCTTTTCAACAAATTAATCTCGTCTAATAAATAAAAATAGTTTTGTATTTGTCAGGGTGAGGCAGTATGCTTGAGAGGCGCTGCTTTTCAACAAATTAATCTCGTCTAATAAATAAAAATAGTTTTGTATTTGTCAGGGTGAGGCAGTATGCTTGAGAGGCGCTGCTTTTCAACAAATTAATCTCGTCTAATAAATAAAAATAGTTTTGTATTTGTCAGGGTGAGGCAGTATGCTTGAGAGGCGCTGCTTTTCAACAAATTAATCTCGTCTAATAAATAAAAATAGTTTTGTATTTGTCAGGGTGAGGCAGTATGCTTGAGAGGCGCTGCTTTTCAACAAATTAATCTCGTCTAATAAATAAAAATAGTTTTGTATTTGTCAGGGTGAGGCAGTATGCTTGAGAGGCGCTGCTTTTCAACAAATTAATCTCGTCTAATAAATAAAAATAGTTTTGTATTTGTCAGGGTGAGGCAGTATGCTTGAGAGGCGCTGCTTTTCAACAAATTAATCTCGTCTAATAAATAAAAATAGTTTTGTATTTGTCAGGGTGAGGCAGTATGCTTGAGAGGCGCTGCTTTTCAACAAATTAATCTCGTCTAATAAATAAAAATAGTTTTGTATTTGTCAGGGTGAGGCAGTATGCTTGAGAGGCGCTGCTTTTCAACAAATTAATCTCGTCTAATAAATAAAAATAGTTTTGTATTTGTCAGGGTGAGGCAGTATGCTTGAGAGGCGCTGCTTTTCAACAAATTAATCTCGTCTAATAAATAAAAATAGTTTTGTATTTGTCAGGGTGAGGCAGTATGCTTGAGAGGCGCTGCTTTTCAACAAATTAAATTCGTCTAATAATTAAAAATAATTTTGTATTGGTAAGGGTAAGGCAGTATGCTTGAGAGGCGCTGCATTTCATTTACTTTAATTTTTCTAATATACAAAAATAGTTTTGTATTGGTCAGGGTGAGGCAGTATGCTTGAGAGGCGCTGCTTTTTAACAAATTAATCTCGTCTAATAAATAAAAATAGTTTTGTATTTGTCAGGGTGAGGCAGTATGCTTGAGAGGCGCTGCTTTTCAACAAATTAATCTCGTCTAATAAATAAAAATAGTTTTGTATTTGTCAGGGTGAGGCAGTATGCTTGAGAGGCGCTGCTTTTCAACAAATTAATCTCGTCTAATAAATAAAAATAGTTTTGTATTTGTCAGGGTGAGGCAGTATGCTTGAGAGGCGCTGCTTTTCAACAAATTAATCTCGTCTAATAAATAAAAATAGTTTTGTATTTGTCAGGGTGAGGCAGTATGCTTGAGAGGCGCTGCTTTTCAACAAATTAATCTCGTCTAATAAATAAAAATAGTTTTGTATTTGTCAGGGTGAGGCAGTATGCTTGAGAGGCGCTGCTTTTCAACAAATTAATCTCGTCTAATAAATAAAAATAGTTTTGTATTTGTCAGGGTGAGGCAGTATGCTTGAGAGGCGCTGCTTTTCAACAAATTAATCTCGTCTAATAAATAAAAATAGTTTTGTATTTGTCAGGGTGAGGCAGTATGCTTGAGAGGCGCTGCTTTTCAACAAATTAATCTCGTCTAATAAATAAAAATAGTTTTGTATTTGTCAGGGTGAGGCAGTATGCTTGAGAGGCGCTGCTTTTCAACAAATTAATCTCGTCTAATAAATAAAAATAGTTTTGTATTTGTCAGGGTGAGGCAGTATGCTTGAGAGGCGCTGCTTTTCAACAAATTAATCTCGTCTAATAAATAAAAATAGTTTTGTATTTGTCAGGGTGAGGCAGTATGCTTGAGAGGCGCTGCTTTTCAACAAATTAATCTCGTCTAATAAATAAAAATAGTTTTGTATTTGTCAGGGTGAGGCAGTATGCTTGAGAGGCGCTGCTTTTCAACAAATTAAATTCGTCTAATAATTAAAAATAATTTTGTATTGGTAAGGGTAAGGCAGTATGCTTGAGAGGCGCTGCATTTCATTTACTTTAATTTTTCTAATATACAAAAATAGTTTTGTATTGGTCAGGGTGAGGCAGTTTGCTCGAGAGGTGCTGCTTTTTAACAAATTAAATTCATCTAATAAATAAAAATAATTTTGTATTGGTAAGGGTAAGGCAGTACGCTCGAGAGGCGCTGCATTTCATTTACTTTAATTTTTCTAATATACAAAAATAGTTTTGTATTGGTCAGGGTGAGGCAGTTTGCTTGATAGGCGCTGCTTTTAAACAAATTAGATTTGTCTAATAATTAAAAATAATTTTGTATTGGTAAGGGTAAGGCAGTATGCTTGAGAGGCGCTGCTTTTTAACAAATTAATCTCGTCTAATAAATAAAAATAGTTTTGTATTCGTCAGGGTGAGGCAGTATGCTTGAGAGGCGCTGCTTTTTAACAAATTAATCTCGTCTAATAAATAAAAAAAGTTTTGTATTTGTCAGGGTGAGGCAGTATGCTTGAGAGGCGCTGCTTGCCAACTAATTTAATTAGTCTAATAATTGAAAATAGTTTTGTATTGGTCAGGGTGAGGCAGTATGCTTGAGAGGCGCTGCTTTTCAACAAATTAATCTCGTCTAATAAATAAAAATAGTTTTGTATTGGTCAGGGTGAGGCAGTATGCTTGAGAGGCGCTGCTTTTCAACAAATTAATCTCGTCTAATAAATAAAAATAGTTTTGTATTGGTCAGGGTGAGGCAGTATGCTTGAGAGGCGCTGCTTTTCAACAAATTAATCTCGTCTAATAAATAAAAATAGTTTTGTATTGGTCAGGGTGAGGCAGTATGCTTGAGAGGCGCTGCTTTTCAACAAATTAATCTCGTCTAATAAATAAAAATAGTTTTGTATTGGTCAGGGTGAGGCAGTATGCTTGAGAGGCGCTGCTTTTCAACAAATTAATCTCGTCTAATAAATAAAAATAGTTTTGTATTGGTCAGGGTGAGGCAGTATGCTTGAGAGGCGCTGCTTTTCAACAAATTAATCTCGTCTAATAAATAAAAATAGTTTTGTATTGGTCAGGGTGAGGCAGTATGCTTGAGAGGCGCTGCTTTTCAACAAATTAATCTCGTCTAATAAATAAAAATAGTTTTGTATTGGTCAGGGTGAGGCAGTATGCTTGAGAGGCGCTGCTTTTCAACAAATTAATCTCGTCTAATAAATAAAAATAGTTTTGTATTGGTCAGGGTGAGGCAGTATGCTTGAGAGGCGCTGCTTTTCAACAAATTAATCTCGTCTAATAAATAAAAATAGTTTTGTATTTGTCAGGGTGAGGCAGTATGCTTGAGAGGCGCTGCTTGCCAACTAATTTAATTAGTCTAATAATTGAAAATAGTTTTGTATTGGTCAGGGTGAGGCAGTATGCTTGAGAGGCGCTGCTTTTCAACAAATTAATCTCGTCTAATAAATAAGAATAGTTTTGTATTTGTCAGGGTGAAAAAGTATGCTTGAGAGGCACTGCTTTTCAACAAATTAATCTCGTCTAATAAATAAAACTAGTTTTGTATTGGTCAGGGTGAGGCAGTATGCTTGAGAGGCGCTGCATTACATTTACTTTAATTTTTCTAATATACAAAAATAGTTTTGTATTGGTCAGGGTAAGGCAGTATGCTTGAGAGGCGCTGCTTTTCAACAAATTAATCTCGTCTGATAAATAAAAATAGTTTCGTATATGTTAGGGTGAGGCAGTGTGCTTAAGAGGTGCTGCTTTTAATTTACTTAAATTTTTGTAATGTACAAAAATAGTTTTGTATTAGTCGGGGTGAGTTAGTATGCATGAAAGGCGCTGCTTTTCAACAAATTAAATTTATCTAATAATTAAAAATAATTTTGTATTAGTAAGGGTAAGGCAGTATGCTTGAAAGGCGCTGCATTTCATTAACTTTAATTTTTCTAATATACAAAAATAGTTTTGTATTGGTCAGGGTGAGGCAGTATGCTTGAGAGGCGCTGCTTTTCAACAAATTAAATTCATCTAATAATTAAAAATAATTTTGTATTGGTAAGGGTAAGGCAGTATGCTTGAGAGGCGCTGCATTTNACGATACAATGACTAATAACAATGATAATAAAAACACGAATTTAATTACATTTGTCTTGTTTGCGAGTATTCCTGTAGCATTTTTTGATTTTACTATTTTATTCAATTAAATTCATTGCTTAGGCATGTAAAACCTTGGCTTATCAGTTTTCCAACTGATGTTATCAACTTCCTCTTGATTGACTAGTCTGTTTTTGAAGGACAGGTAAATTTTTATAATAATAAATATACCGATTAATTTTTTTAACGTACTCTTTTAGGTTTTGAGAGATTGTGTTTGCTGACTACTTGGTCAGAATTTTGTTAATGTATTGATAATAAGATAAAGTAAGTCTGTTTTGCAATTTTTTTTTTTTTGAAATATCAGTAATAATGCTCTGACTTGTTCATTATTTTATGATTGGATAATTTAACCAGGACACTACTGCTACTTTGTTATTGTGCTAAACATTAGTTGAAAAGTTAAAATGGCTAAAACTGTTGAATGGGCGTAGTTTAAGTTAGATCAAACGAATCTGGTTTTGAGTCTAAAAGTAGGATTTTTAAAAATTTTTTTTAGAACTTTTAATCGAAATTATTTGAAGAAAACAAAGTTCTTAAATGTAAATACTACACGAATAAGGTTTGAGGATTCTCCGTTTAAAATATAAATTGTTAAATTAATAGCGTTGTATTCGTTTCTCTCGATAAGTGTTCTGAGTTGGCGAAAACTAAGTTTTAGAATAAGTAAAAATACTAACAACACTTTCTTGCAATCTCACCTTAGTGGATAGTTAAAATCATAGGACATACCGCAGAGATGTTTCTATCAATTTATTTGTGTATTAACTCAACGAACAGGATTAGTAAGAGAACAGGAGCTCACTAGCGTAATATAATGGAGGTGATAGATAAGACAAAATTTGATGTTTACATGAAAGTTTTTTATAAGAAGTCATTTTCATTATTATCATAATAAATAGGTAGGGCTCCTGACGATGAATACGACGGTTTCCATTGATTTATTTTGATGTAAAGTGATTATCAGTTTCTTGTAACTACGGCTTGGCATATAATTGAAGGTATCAATAAAACGAACTTGTCATCAAAATAAAATTAATAATAACAAAAAAAAGTCTACGCGCCATCTTGTTTATACAATAAATTTTGTAGCAAAGTCTGAAAACGTTGTTCAATGTCTGGTGCAGTTTTGGACAATTTGTAAAATATTGAATCGTATGGAAGTGGTCTGTTTATCTCTAGGACAACGTGAAAGTAATAGACAATGCTATTTATCAAAGCATTGTTTTTAAAGTAGGGCTTACGATTCACAACATCAAGATAAAAAATATTGATTTTTATTCGTCAAACAACGTTTTGATTCTTTTTTGTTTAAGTTTTCTTTAGCATTAAATATGTCTAGGGTATATAGTCGCACTTGGTCGAGTTGGATCGTACGTGTGCGTTTCTCTACTACCCAAGCCCACCAGAATTATTATTTAAGCAGAGTTTTCTAGTAAATAGACTACTTGTTATTTAAAGCAATGCCTATAACATTCACAAACGCACACTTGGCATTCCTTCAGATATTTTTAAATTTTCACAGAGGCATCATGCAGGAACCCTATTGCCATAAGCACACTTTTCACACTTTTACTCAATTTATTAATTGGAATAAGTTAATGTATTGCCAGGTTGGGTTTAATATGCTCGTTTTACTCTGTTTGTAAAAACATGTTTCTATTTAATTACTTTTGTTTAAGTTATCATTGTTTTGAAATGATGTTTATTACAGTAAAATATACGATATTGAACATTAACATGAAGAAAGTTGTTTCCTTTTGCGTCTAACACTATTTTTATTCCCTTTTTGTTTAGGTTTTCTTCTAGTTGAAATAAGAATAGGATATATACATCAGTATTATTATTTAAGTTTAGCTTTTTTGAAAATAGTTTGTTTTTATTGAACAAAATACATATTGCCTGAATAAAAAAAATCTGTACTTTTTTTTTAATTTCTATATATAATTTGAATGATTAAAGTTTTATAATTTACACCAAGACGCCAACCATCGTAAAGTACATAAAATTTTCTCTACATGCCAACAAAAAAAGAACACTTATTAAATAATAACCCATCTAACTTAATGCTCAAATTTTACTACTTGAAGAAACGACTCAGTATCGAGCCATCGTAGTATAAAAAAACTATTACATGTAATTTGATTCTTAGCTCCACAGAAACTGAATATTGAAATAACTAGCAAATGGAAATAACAAATTTAAGCATGTTATAATTACAGTATTATCAAAGGATATAATGATATATAAATAGTATATTAACGATATCATAATAATCATGGACAGCAAGGTAAGCCATTTCATCATGATTAAAAAAAATGTGTAACTATACGAAATGTCTAAATTACTAAAAAAATATGAATCAACAAAAGATTTTTATAAATTATATATTGCCAGTATTATAATCTAAACAGATTTATTCAGTCAATGAGCTATTTGTAAATAATTCCAATGTACATAACCTACATAAACGCACCCTTTGCATACCTTACAATTATCTTACATTTTTAAAAAGATATCATGCACAAATAATACTCCTGTAAGCACGCTTTTCATTCGTTTACTAATTATAGTGAGTTAATCTACTACCAAGTAGGATATAAAATGCTTGTTTTGTACTGTTCAATCAATAATGATTTTACTTTTGTAAGTTATAAATAATTTAAAATGATATTTATCAAACCGGTGTAAGTTTGACGTTCATCCTTTTCAAATGCGTATATTGCCATTTACGTAATTCTTTATTTTCAAAGTAGTGCAGTAAGCTTTAGAAGCGCTTCTGATTTTCGCGTCCCCCGACGCTCTTAATTTTTATTATTAAGTTAATTATTGACACCAATTTTTATTTAATTAGGAATATGCTGTAAGTTTAACGTGCACTGCTTTTCTTAGATTTATTTTTTAATTATTATTTTAATTAATGTTTCTTATGTAAATAAAATGCAGTAGGCTTTAGAGATACCGCTTCTTCAAACGATTTTTAGATTTATTGTCAAATGAACAAGGAATATGCAGTAGGCTTAGAAGTCGTGGTAGTTATAGTGATCGTGAGATAAAGTAAGCCTTTACTGTAAATTTTCATAATTTTATCTATAAAGATGATTCTACACATCTCTTGTTAATTAAAAAGTCATTTTTATGAGGATATTAATCAGACCACTGATCTCTTGTGTAATAAGTTGAGAAATTGTCCGTTTAAGACCAAAGTTCTCCAATATATAACGTGATTCTCGTTTCTCAAAATTAGAACACTTATTTTCCTAAGAGTTAATTTCAAAAAAAAAATAAAGAAAAATAAAACCATTGTACACTATAATTTTCGGAGAGCCAAGATAATATTACATAACATAGAAATAATTTTATACATATATTTACTTCGTATTAATCTTCATGATTAATTTTTAAGTCTTTAAATATTTTTAGAAAGCGATGTAGTGATCATTAAACAAAAATCAAACTGGTTTTTTGATGATGTTGTGTGAGATAGAACATTTTACGAATTGAGAAAAACCTGTTAAGTGACAAACGATGTCACTTATCGCTTAAAATAAGGAAAATTTTTTTTTCTGTAAAATCAGAACTACTTTTCAGCGACTTCATTAGTTTTATTATAATAAGTGTTCGTTTGAGCCACAAACATGTAGTTTTCTATTTATATAAGGAATGTTGACACCATTAAATACATTTCTAAACAAAGATAAATTCAACGGCGACTTACCCGTAGCACGTATTATTATTAAAAATTTTGCCAATCCCTTGTAAGATAATAAATTATTTAGAGTATCTATAAAAATTGAATTTACTGTACAAGCGTGATAATCGACCTTTATTACGACTGCTCGTGCGAAAACGCAGAAAGCATTATTACTGCTAGAATAAAAACAAATGGCTCAATTAAGCTACTCGTAAATTAAATAAGGGCTAGGCAGTATGCTTCAGAGGCACAAGATTTCCAAGACTCTAATTCATTTAAATGTTTAAACTAATTTTTTTTGAAACAGGGTATAAAAGAAGGCTTAACAAGCACTGCCTTTTAAATTTTTTCTAATTATCTTATTGTATTGTTTAATTTCTTATACTTTAAGACTGTGCAGTATGCTTAAGAGATGCTGCTGTTTAAATACTTTAATTTGTCTAATAATTAAGAATAATTTTTTATAAGTCAGGGTAAGGTAGTAGGCTTGAAAGGCGCTGCGTTTATAATTTTTTATATTTTTTTATTGTATTGTTTAATTTCTCCTACTGAAGATATAGGCAGTATGCTTAAGAGTATGTTGCTTTTCAAATACTTTGATTCGTCTAATAACCAAAAATAAATTTGTATAAGCCAGGGTATGGACGTACGCTTAAGAGGCGCTGCTTTTCAAATACTTTGATTCGTATAGTAATCAAAAATAATTTTGTATTAGTTAGGGTGAGGCAGTATGCTTGAGAGGCGCTGTTTTTTAACTACTTTAATTAGTCTTACATACAAAAATAGTTTTGTATTGGTCAGGGTGAGGCAGTATGCTTGAGAGGCGCTGCTTTTCAACTAATTTAATTCGTCGTATAATTGAAAATAGTTTCGTATTGGTCAGGGTGTGGCAGNTGTAAATAAAATGCAGTAGGCTTTAGAGATACCGCTTCTTCAAACGATTTTTAGATTTATTGTCAAATGAACAAGGAATATGCAGTAGGCTTAGAAGTCGTGGTAGTTATAGTGATCGTGAGATAAAGTAAGCCTTTACTGTAAATTTTCATAATTTTATCTATAAAGATGATTCTACACATCTCTTGTTAATTAAAAAGTCATTTTTATGAGGATATTAATCAGACCACTGATCTCTTGTGTAATAAGTTGAGAAATTGTCCGTTTAAGACCAAAGTTCTCCAATATATAACGTGATTCTCGTTTCTCAAAATTAGAACACTTATTTTCCTAAGAGTTAATTTCAAAAAAAAAATAAAGAAAAATAAAACCATTGTACACTATAATTTTCGGAGAGCCAAGATAATATTACATAACATAGAAATAATTTTATACATATATTTACTTCGTATTAATCTTCATGATTAATTTTTAAGTCTTTAAATATTTTTAGAAAGCGATGTAGTGATCATTAAACAAAAATCAAACTGGTTTTTTGATGATGTTGTGTGAGATAGAACATTTTACGAATTGAGAAAAACCTGTTAAGTGACAAACGATGTCACTTATCGCTTAAAATAAGGAAAATTTTTTTTTCTGTAAAATCAGAACTACTTTTCAGCGACTTCATTAGTTTTATTATAATAAGTGTTCGTTTGAGCCACAAACATGTAGTTTTCTATTTATATAAGGAATGTTGACACCATTAAATACATTTCTAAACAAAGATAAATTCAACGGCGACTTACCCGTAGCACGTATTATTATTAAAAATTTTGCCAATCCCTTGTAAGATAATAAATTATTTAGAGTATCTATAAAAATTGAATTTACTGTACAAGCGTGATAATCGACCTTTATTACGACTGCTCGTGCGAAAACGCAGAAAGCATTATTACTGCTAGAATAAAAACAAATGGCTCAATTAAGCTACTCGTAAATTAAATAAGGGCTAGGCAGTATGCTTCAGAGGCACAAGATTTCCAAGACTCTAATTCATTTAAATGTTTAAACTAATTTTTTTTGAAACAGGGTATAAAAGAAGGCTTAACAAGCACTGCCTTTTAAATTTTTTCTAATTATCTTATTGTATTGTTTAATTTCTTATACTTTAAGACTGTGCAGTATGCTTAAGAGATGCTGCTGTTTAAATACTTTAATTTGTCTAATAATTAAGAATAATTTTTTATAAGTCAGGGTAAGGTAGTAGGCTTGAAAGGCGCTGCGTTTATAATTTTTTATATTTTTTTATTGTATTGTTTAATTTCTCCTACTGAAGATATAGGCAGTATGCTTAAGAGTATGTTGCTTTTCAAATACTTTGATTCGTCTAATAACCAAAAATAAATTTGTATAAGCCAGGGTATGGACGTACGCTTAAGAGGCGCTGCTTTTCAAATACTTTGATTCGTATAGTAATCAAAAATAATTTTGTATTAGTTAGGGTGAGGCAGTATGCTTGAGAGGTCTATATATAATTTGAATGATTAAAGTTTTATAAT
>NW_019380532.1:0-11903 GCF_000648655.2 Copidosoma floridanum
ATATATATATATATATATATATATTATGGATTCGAGAGCGGGTGGGACGTGAAATGAAACGCAAACTTAATCATCGATTGCTCAAAATATAAATTTACCCGATGCACGTGTAGTTCAATACTGTGTACTTTTAATTATGACTTGTTGTTTGCCGAGCAATTCGTACCTTTTTCGACGTTTCATGCGCCCACTCGGGGTATAGGTACCTATTATCAGCATCGCATAACTCGAGAGGGTGGATAAAAGTCGCTTTGGATGGGATGTTTGAACTTTTTTTTATTTTTCTATTTCTGCTTTCGCGCGAAGGGCGAGCGCGACCCGAGCTAGCTATACGCAATAAAGCAAAATTCTCGCGAAAATTAATGAGTCTCGCAAGCCCAATTTTTTCCTTGCCTCGCTCTATTTTTCTGACCAAGGGATGATATTTTTACCCGAGTTTATGCGAATTTTTTTTTTTTTTTTTTTTCCCCGCGGGAAAAGGAAACGCGCGCATACGATTTATTTACCCATCAAAGCGATTCTTCCGCAAGTAATGCGTGAAAATATTGCGCTGTGTATGGGCAGAACAACAACAACACGTATACAATTTTATGCACGCGCGAACAATGTAATGCGAGCCGAGCAAATATTTACGCGCATCGGTTGTTTTTCTTCGTTTAAAGAAATTACGCGTTAAAAATTTACTGCTTAGCTTTAAAGAATTTCATGCTTCGAGAAGCCATTAGATCAATGCACCGGAGTTAAATTATTTTTTGCGGGGAGTTTTACTAGCAAAAAATTTTTTCAGACGTCACGTTATAATGAGACATTATTATACATTATCACAAAGGCAAAGTACCATCGTAAGTCGGATTTTTAAGCCAATCTGACTTAGAGCGTGGTCCCGAATTAGCAAAGTTGTTATCACACTGTTGACCGATCAAACACTTGGAATTTTGTTGGAGTCAATCAAAGGGTAACTGAGAAAACGTGATATTTATCATTAGAAATAGGATTTTCGTGTAATTTAAGTGGTGACGGGGAAAAAACATTGTGGCTCAAAAAAAAAGAGGCCGTAAGCATAATATATTGCCAGACGAAAGCACTCCCGTTATTGTTATTATTTTATTTTTATTTTCAAACGATAAGGCAGGAGGGAGTACAACAACAATTTAAAAAAATCGGCATAGCCGATCTCGAATCTCGAATGATAACAAAAGGAATGAAAAAGTAACAATCCTTGGAGAGATTTAACAGTTTCCATGAGAGAGGCTCGCGAAAAAATTTTCACCGTTGTGGACTCGTGAAAAATTCATGTAGCCGGGACAGGACGGCTGTACAAACAACGCCGATTGACGATCTTTCCAAACCAAGTGCGCCCAGATTTTTTTTCCCCGAAGGTTGGGGGCTCCTCTCGAGAAACGCCTTTTGTTACCCAAGACCCGAAGTTTGTGTTTCGCAGCTGGAAAATCGGCCCGAGACTGATGTTGGATTTTAGAAATTGAACATTACTGCGCGCTTGGGTGGTCGCGCCGTGTAGGATTATAAAAATTTTTTTTGTACTGTTATAAACAGTAATTTACTGTAATCCCAAGCTTGTTAAATTATACATTTAGAATGTGTAGTTACAATTTTCGTTTTTTATAATAAAATACATCGTGGTCAATAGACTACCGAGTATTTGAAGGAGATGGGGATAAGAATTTAAAGAATCTATGGAACACCAAGTGGTAAACCAGTTCCACTAAACTGGATACTTTTTTAATGGAAAATATCAATTTAGGAAAGCTGTGGAGTGAAAAAGTCTGTGACAGAAGTGTTTTACTCTCTACAGCCTTCTTATGTCAATCGCAGAAGAAAAAGATGGTTTAGCTTGATAGAATTGATGAAATAGTTTACGAAGCATCAACTTGGTTGTTCTAAATTATCAAGACTATGCCTCTTATGCAAACAAAAATTTCACACACTTGGATTTTACAGTGTTTCCATCGTAGTAGGTACACTGATTAATATTTGTGCAAGAAAAAATCCCTGTCGAGAATCGCCAAAAGTAAAAAGTCCCTGGACGACGAAACGATACTACAGATTATAATTCCAGCGCGGTAAAGTTTTTATATTGTTTTTATTTTCCCATAGCGTACAAGGTAACGAGCGATTGATTGTGCAAACCAAACGAAACGACAATTTTCTCCACAAACAAGTTGACCTTACATCCAAATTAATCGCGATGGGTTCGAATAGACGAACGCAAAAGAAATTGCCGGTCACATGGTGGCACGGGCGTACGTATTTATATATATAGAGCGCAATGCCGGGAAATAGGTATAGCGAAACACCCATCAGCCGCGGAACTTCATATACATCCGAGTACTGCAGCGACCCATAAAACCAGCGACACGGGAAATTCTCGTTATGCGACCCTTTGTTGTGGGATTGGTGTTGCTATTAGTACACAGAGTGTCCCTTTTGCATGTATTACACGTGTACGCGCATTCATAGGAATATATATATATGTAGTTTGTCATTTCGTTTTGCTATGGGTATGTGGGCTATCGCTCTCTGTGCGCGTCAAACTTTCGAGGCGACAAATTAGAAAATACACGAAAATTCCCACGTCCTCCTCCTCTCCCTCGTCCTCTTTTTTTGGGTTTTCCCTGCACTTTCTCTCGTCATCGATATATATATATACCGTAAAACTGATGCCGCTGGCTTTGACAGGTTATCGGGGTAGACGCGCGGTCGCTTGTCCAAACGCAAGCCTTTATACTCTCGGCAATCAACGTTTTACTATTATTATTAGTTTTTTTCACAGAGTTTTTCTTAAAAATGTTAGGTTCATCACTTGCTTTTGTCGTCAACACCGGATTTATTTTACAAAGGTGCGTAAGTATATACCAGCTTTGAAATTTTCGCTCTTTGAAGTTTATTATATTTTATTTCATTTTTAATTTTTTTTTCGCTCACCGTGAAATATTTTTTTCAACGCCACGAACGGTACACGAGCAGCCTCCACGGTAATAGAGTTACGCTGGAGTTTTTAGACAAATTTTATTTTTACCCCCCCTTGGCTCCACGAAAATGTTATCATGTATAAATCATGTATAGGTACGCATCGAACTTTGAAATTATAGTTTGTTTGTGATGACAAAAGCATTTACGTCAATGAAATCCTATAAACACCCCGAAAATGTTAAGTAGGTGTGTAAAAAAAAAAAAAAAAAAAAAACAAGAAAAAGTACGGTACGAGCAAATTCACGAAACGTAGCTCACCTTCGTCACGGCGGTCCGTCTCATATAACGCGGTGATTCAAAGCTCGCCTTCCCGTACATATACACATCACCCACCGGCATCCAGCAGCCACACACCACCACTTCGGAGTGTAGGGTATACATGTATACATACACACACGAGCGAGCGCTTGCATTATTTCACGATCGCGCGGGGCCTCTGCAATTAGCGAGTCCAAGCACGCCCGAGAAGGTGGAAGCATTACCTCCTCCTCTTTTCCCTCACTCCCTCTGATAACGCGTTTCACCGACAGCCGGAATCGTAGGCATTCGGATTGGCCCCCCTCCGCCACCCCCGCAGCCTTTTCTCCCTGATATCGTCGATACCGATGGCAATACATGTCCAGCGGCGAGTTATGTAATAATCGCATTCCTCACGGCTATATACCACTACCGGCCGCTGCGAGAGTACATGTATATTATATGGTACAGTCACAGGTGCCATAAGGACGATGGCATTCGAGAGCCACCGGGGAGGTTATCCACTTTCATCTCGTATAGGTGTTGTATAATGGCTATAATGGCCAGCTACAACGGCCCTTGTACGGGCGAATTATCGAGCCCCCCTGTCGTGACAAACGTCGATTCGATGGCCATTAATTTTAATTGCGTTGAAAAATCATTTTATTTTCTTTGATCCGTGCGTACGCGAGTATACACGTACATCACAGCCAATGCGTGTATGATACCATCGAGAGAGGATATCGTACATCCTGCGTGTGTAGCTATATATATATATGTACAACTGCTGCAGGAATTTAATCAGCCCGCGTTGCGCAGCTATGTATGTGTATAATGCGCCTGGAGCCCGAGTGGAGCTTCTACACAGCTATTTTTGTTTTTCACCCCGTCCGGTCGTTCGACGCGAGCCGTCGATCGTTTTGCTGTACATACGCTGCAACGAGAGCTTTTGCATTGTATAGGTGTATATGTATACAAGCGCCGCGCCGTGGGCCAGAAAGGGAGTAAACTCTGTGTGCGAGGCGGCTCGAATGTATACGCTTCCTGTTTTTGTTCCACCCCCTTTTTTTTTCCTCCCTCGCACCACCGCGTCCTTGAGCTCTCGCGTAATTTCTCGTCGTTCTTTCGTCCATCGCTGCGCTTCCGCGTCAACGAGATTATTTATTTATTTTTTTTTGCCGTTTTAGTTCGCAGCCTCTGCCTCTCGGTGTTGCCGTGATCGTCCTTTGAAGGGGCTGGTAAATTTTTTTTTTTTTTTTTTTTTTTTGAATTTGTGTGCACTCGATTGTGTTGAAAATATTTACTCGATAGAAAAACGACGTGGAGATCGGGAGGGAAAAATAAAATTTAAAGCGCGTCAGGTGCACTCGCAAACAGTGAGGGATAGCAAGCTCGAGGAAAAAAAAAAACAATTCCAAATACCTATATACAAACATACAAACAAAACAGTCGGCTGTTGACTGTCGACTGTCGGCTGCTATTGTCTTTTTTTTTTTTTTTTTTTTCATCTTCAAAGAATTCGAAGTTCGAACGTTCGAAGATCATGTGCATATTTGAACACGCACACTTGAATACTCTGTGTTTTCTATTCGAGTATGAAAATGTTTATTCTAAAACCAAAGATAAATGATAGAGTTTGATATGTATATGTATTTATTGTTTAACTGCGCTTGAATTTTGGAGTGACTTTACAATCGCTGTGTAGTAGTAATACATGATTATGTTTTATTTATTATAAGTTCGGGTGATCACAACGGTGAAATTTTTTTTTTGTAAAAATTATTTTTCGGTATACTTTTCAAGGATTTGTTTAAAAAGTAGTGTGAACCGTACACTTTGCGTACGTATAGAGCAGAGCTGGAACAGCTATGCGTGAAAAATGTTTCTTACCAAGCATTTCTTCAGAGTGAGCATTGTCTTGCTAAAATTTAATCTTGCAAGCAGAACATTTTTAAGCAAAGCAGCAAACAGTGGTTCAACAATTTTTGCTCTCTCATCTGGTAAATAGGCTTGTTATATTTTAAAGCCATGCAACTTTTTTTTAAGTATCAAAACAATCTTTTTATTTTATTACAGGCCAAGGAAAGTGTGGAGTAGCTGTTGTGAGAATATCAGGCAGCAATGCCAGAGCAGCATTGGAAAAAATGACAAATATTTCCAAGCTTGAACCAAGAAAAGCTTATTTGAGGAACATAAAAAATCCTGAAACTGGTGAAGTCATTGATCAAGGCTTATGTCTTTGGTTTCCAAGTAAGAGTCTATTCTATATTGTTGGAATTTTTAAATTAAGAATTCGAAATCCATCCAGTAAGAATTTTCGTAGGACCTCATTCATTTACTGGTGAGGACAGCGTCGAGTTCCAAGTCCACGGCGGAGTGGCGATCCTTTCAGCTTTGATGACAGCACTATCAAAGATAAAATTTCGTCCTGCAGTGCCGGGAGAGTTTACCAGACGTGCTTTTTTCAACAACAAGTTAGACCTTACTGAAATCGAAGGCCTGGCAGATCTTATCCATGCTGAAACTGAACAGCAGAGGAAACAGGCTCTGATTCAGGCACATGGTAATCTCAGTACCTTTTACAGCAGCTGGAGGGAGATTCTTTTGCGATGTCTGGCGTACATCGAAGCCTACATAGATTTTGGCGAGGAGGATAACATACAGAGTGACGTTTTTCAACAATGCAACGTCGATTTAGAATATCTTGCCAGTAAGATCGAGAAACACTTGGCTGATGGTAGGAAAGGAGAGATATTGCGTAGTGGCATAAGGACAGTCATTATTGGTGAACCTAATGTGGGCAAAAGTAGTTTGTTGAACTGTTTGGTTCAGAGAAACGCAGCGATCGTGACGTCAATTCCAGGCACAACGAGAGACGTCGTCGAACTGACGGCAAATGTTGCTGGCTACCCAATACTGTTGGCAGATACAGCTGGCTTGCACAAATTTTCAAATGATATTGTTGAAATGGAGGGTATAAGGAGGGCAAGAGATCAGGCTATCAAAGCCGACTTTATTGTGTTGGTTGTCAATGCAGAGGAGTACGCGAAAGAGCAAAAGAGTTTTGATCAATACCTGATCAATTATATTAGGACTTTAGAATTGGAGGACTTGCTGCTGGTAAATGGACAATTGAGTAGCAACTGTATGATTGTTGTAAATAAAATAGATTTGTTAGCCAATGACGTGAAAGAGTCCTTGAAGGCGCATAATTCAGTTGGTATTTCTTGCACCAACGAAGAAGGATTTCAAGATTTGTTGGGGTCCATGAGAGAGTACTTTGAAAAAATGTAAGCTACAGTCTTTTAGTTTCGTTGAACAACAACTTTACTATTTGGTGCTATGCACAACTAGTTTTAATTTTAATTTTCAGATGTGGCAATCCATCAGCAGAGAATCCAACAATTAGCCAAGAGAGGCACAGGAACCACGTCCGAGACTGTCACGAATGTCTCTTGAAGTACTTTGACATGATATCCCGAGAGAACTACGATATTGTTCTTGCAGCGCAAGAAATTCGCAAGGCAGCTCGTGAGATTGGGAAAATCACGGGCTACGTCAGTACTGAAGAAATCTTGGATACGATTTTCCAGAACTTTTGCATTGGAAAATAACCCTTTACTTGTGTGAGATACGTGACGGTAAATAAACGAAAAAAGGTTCTTTTTGACTAAAAAATATTTTTACTCCATACTTATGTACGTACCCAATAAACCAAATTTCTTGTTAGTGAAATTCAAATTTTCGCGGTATATTTACCGGTGCGTCCTCTCGCGGCTGTTTTACCGAACTCCGAACTGTTCGACATTCGACGAGCAGCCTTTTCTTGCGCGAAACGGACGTTCGCGAGGTTCATCGGTAATGTTTAATCTTAATTAATCCAATAAATCCTAATAAACATTGACTCTGCGTACGTAAAACAACAAAGCCTAATTACTCTAGTTTCCCCATATTCCCAACAAGTTCATTCGATATCGTGATATTCCTTTTTTTTTCACCCAAAGTTCAAAAAGTGTCGCAAGTAAGTCAGTCTAGGCCGTAACCTTACAATACTAATCGCTGCGTGTTATTGTTTATTCTGTTGCTCCAGACATGGCACCGAGGTACGAGCTGGCCGTTGGCCTTAAAGACAGGAAAGGGCACAAGACGACGAAGATAACCGTCGCCAAGACCAAGCTCAAGAAGGCCGAGAAATCAAAGACCATCGTCCTGAGACCCTCGAGACTGAAGGGAGTAAGTGTTGTTAATTTGTTGTTTTTAGGTTAGGGTGCATGGTGTTTATTTAATTTTGAGTGTGTTTGATGGTTTGTTTATTTGATATAGTCTGTAAACAATCAGAATAGCATGCTCACGTTGGCTACATCATTGAGGCAATTGCCGTTTTAAAGTTATAGTTGAAAACACGGAGTTTCGATAGTCTTACGTTTTAATATTACAATATTGTTGTTACATTGTTGACAATCAATAACTTCATTAGCTGGTGTACATGTCATTATTTGTATTTATTAGTCAAAGTTATTAAGTATGTATGGCACATCAAAGTGATTAGTACTATTGTGTGAGAGCAATATAATAACTATTTTTTTATCAATTTCAGCAAATAACCAAACATAGCAAATTCGTTCGTGACCTGATTCGTGAAGTTACTGGACATGCTCCTTATGAAAAGCGCGCTATGGAGTTGTTGAAGGTGTCCAAGGATAAGCGAGCTCTCAAATTTTTGAAAAGGAGGGTATGTCATTTGTTTATTATGTTACATTTATACTACAAAAATTCTATATAATAGAAAGTTGTATTTGATAATTATTCTTACAATTTCGAATTATAAACAGAAGATAAAAGATTTTATTACTATGTCCTGATATCTGATGGTATTAAGAATAACTTTACCCTCAAGATTTTTTTAACATTGAAATGCTTTTTTTTTATGTCAGCATAATCAAATAACTTGAAATATTTTTTTTCAGTTGGGAACTCACATTCGTGCTAAGAGGAAGCGTGAAGAACTTGGAAACATCCTTGCACAAATGAGGAAAGCCCAACATCATTAGTACCCTTTGCTGGTGGAAAAAACCTCAGTGAATATCTTTATTTTATAAGGTTACTTCTTACGTCGTAAATAAAAAAATATCTTATCCAAACTATTTGATCTTATTTTTGTTATGTTTTTATTCTTAAGGGGAATTTTTTATTTTACAATTTTGCTATTTAAGGGGGCTCATTCACGAAAGTCCCCAAAAATAGATATACCGGTTCTAATGGAAGAAAATTCGCTGAATCCTATGCTGGCCTGATTTCCACCCCATATGTTGTTTTATGTTTGTAATAAGCTAAATTAACTGTCATTAAGTCTTTGTCTTCAACGTGGTACATTAAAAATTGAGGGTGATGGGACAATTTAGCGATAAATTTGTGATGAAAATTTATAATTAATTCACGAGGTTACATAGATTGCAGATATAGTGGCTCACTTTGTCGCGCGAGATTTGAAAAAGTTCGAATTCGTACGGGTTGAAGTTTAATAATTTGTAATGGAGTATGTGATAGATACTGTTATATACACTTTTAGTCATATTTGATCTCAGGGATAGTCGCAGGAGCCCCCTTAATTAATCAACTACCCATTATAGTATGAGGTACCATTGGCTTGCAATAGGATGCTCACATAAGTTTTTTAGTATTTGCAGGAGAATCAACACTTGATATGGATACATCCGTACGCATACAAACATAATATATAGTTGTACTGTCAAATTTCTCTTGTAAGACACGTATTGTTGCATCTAGCACGAATCAGCTTATCCGTAAGTATATAATCACATAGCTACCTGTAGATCAAAATCCAATGAATGTTCCCTATACTGCCAATGAAGTCATTGGTTTTATTCTACACCAGAAACTTAATAGAAGCCAAACTATTGAGTAGAAAATTTTACACTGATTAATAAACTGTCAGTCCAAGCTGAAAGCTTGCGCAATGTGCAATCCAACACTAAAATGTACATACAACACCCAAAGAGATGACAGTTGCGAGGCTCATCCCTACCTGTTTGCTGGGGGTGTATCCATGGAGGGTAGACCAGGAGCTTCAGTGTTGTCACATACAGTAGCTAACTATATGGTGTGTAGGTTTTTCCACTCACGCGATTGTTTGTTTGCCTCAACATACACGTACATGCACATTCACGTAAAATAAAGGAGCCAGGGGAACGAAGGGACTTCAGTGGCATATATACCCTCCCACCGCTACAATGACATTGAAATCCGCTTTTGTTGCTGTTGACGCCGCAACCCTTTGTTGGGGTTGTCCCTTGGTGTTATGTAGTGTGCTCGCCCCCGCCTCCTCCCTCTTTGTCTCGTGTCTATGTTCACTCCCTCTGAGCTTGGCTTGTCACTCATTGGAGTTTTGTTGTTATTAATTAAAATATAATTAAATTCGGTCAATCACTGCCCAATCATTGTGCTTGCGTGAATAAAATGAAAAATTAATGAGGTCAAGTAACTTTTTAAGCTACTTGATCACGCTTCATTTGTAATATGAAAACAGTAGGTAAGTGTAAATGCCCTTGAAAAGTACACTACGACTATAGTTCAACCACGTACTCACGATTGGAGCTGTGTGGCTTTTCTTTGAGAAGCAAAATACCAACGATGAATTTACAATATGGACGCATTGATAAGCAGTGGTGGTAAATTGTACTTCGGTAAGTCCATGTCGGCTATACATCCTAAACATCGAACCAATTTTGTATAGTGGCAAGTATAGGCGTGGAGAGGTATAAAAAATATGAGTTTTTTTCTTCTTTTTAACCACGCATATGTTGACCATTGTTTTTGGTGATTGAAAGCTCTTTTTGATTCCGCTCTACGTCAATTGCACTGATTTTCCAAAATTCTGGTACTTGGCCCAAACGGTACAACCCAAGCGTAAGAAAATCAGCATCCAGCAGAGAAGCTTTAAGAACTCGCACGTTGTATGTACAATGTAACAATATGTATAGAAATGGTGGTAGAAAAGTGCAGAGAAAAAGGAAGGCAATGGATTATTCGTCGATAAGGGGAGAATTTATTCGCCGGCATCGGCGCGCACGATAAAGCTCGCATCAAGAGGAAAGCCTTTACTATATTTATACCGTCCGTTACTTTTCGGAGGCGATTGAAGAGGCACATTTGCACGCCTGATGGATTTCTGTGCTTAAGGTACAACATATATATACGCAAGAGCTTTTATGCATGAGAATTCTTCTTTTCTTTGCTTTCATTTTTCGAACGCGGCAAGAGCTAGGAAACGGGTGGGCCGGCTGGAATCAATTCTCGGAAGTGTTGGCGATTTTTATCGCCCGGCGAGCAGAGCTTGATTTTCCGAGTGCCGTTTTTTGGGTGCCAATTTCGATGCAGTGTATTCACCGAAGGTAGCACGTATGGGATCGGCGCTGTCTTGTCCTAACAATGGAGTGCAGATTCACTTGGCAAGAATATGAGGGACACAGGGTTGCTGTGTAACTTGACGAGTCGCTCTTGCAATTTGCAATCGCAACCCTATACTTTTTTTTTTTTTTTTCTTTCGTGCTCTTTGGAAAACAATTCAATAGCGTCTCGAGGAGAAAAGGTAGAAATGGTGAAATGTTTCTTTCCAATTTGAGAATTGACGTTTTTTTGTCTCGTTTTGAAGTCAAAAAGTGTGTAAAAATATTTTGAAAAATTCTTTTAATGTACATACGCCTGTAAGTTCTTTTTTTTTCTCTCTTCGGTGGTGCTGTAACGATGTGTGGACTTTAAATTGCGTGTTTTTAACAAAAAAAAAAATTAATTTTTACTTTCTCCCACCATCGATTACCCAATACCCAAGTCCCAAGAAATCATCCTAATAATAGTCGAGATTACGTTGCGTAAATACTATAAGTATTATATCAAATAAAAACTGCTGACTCCGCGCAACCCCAACTCCCTCTTATTGTGTTACACCACCTTACGACAGTCCTTTTTTTTTCGTGTACTCATCTCACCCGGTGCATTTCATTATCGAGGATAAGTTTGCACACAACAAGGCACGCACCGGCGAATCTAAGGCATCGCTTACGCACGTACTTTATTTATTTTTTTTTTTTTTGCCTCGGGACTCGGTGCACATTAGTGTGCGCACACCTGTGCTGTGACCGCGGTGGCGGTGGTGACGAAGGAAAAAAAAAAAAAAAAAAAAAAAAAAAAGAGCGTCTCAAGTGGCGCTGCTGCTGCGAGTGTTTTTCATTACAGCGAGGGGAGCGCAGGTTTTTCGGTGTTTTCGTCGCACTTGTGAAATCCTTGCTCGGAAAAAATGTCAAAACGCGCGGGAGAGCTAATTATGAAAAAGAAAAAAAAAAATTTTTTTTTGCTCCTTGCCGAGGACGTGTTGAAACAGTGAATTTACACTGCACTGGAAACGAGCGGAATTTCGGTTGAAATTTAGAAACTGAAACATTTCCAGTGGACGAATTTATGTGATAATATTTGAACTCTCGCACTGGCTTCGCCTTGCCGTGGTATACCTGCATTAATTAAATGCATTATTAATTTCAATTTCCAAGAAACGAAGCACCATACAAACAAACTCTAGAGTAATGGAAAGGTTTTCCGTTCGAGCATCGCCTGCGTGAAAACTACATTATACGTACATATATATATATATATATATATAT
>NW_019380535.1:0-11857 GCF_000648655.2 Copidosoma floridanum
AAATAAGATTATTGTGTGTCCAGTAAGTATACCCGCGAGTTCATATATGTATATGTAAGTATATATGCTTCAAAATCTATCCCAACATTTTTAATGAACTTTCAAAATCAATCATTAAACAAATGTTCGAAAAGCGCAACTTTGAAAGATTCGTAAGTGACCTTCAATTTCACAGACCCAGGAACCTCCTCCCATAATTTTAGAGCACTTATGACAAAAGAACGCTCATACGTGACTGTGCGTGCGAAAGGTACAAAATGGCCAGACGTAACACGCCTAGCAGATCTCCTCAGGCCCTCGGCCTGTGGAAATAGGTTTGCCAAGTATTTCGGCTTCCCTGAGGTAAGCAACCGATAAATCATACAACCCAGAAAGTATTTTCTCCGGGCCCCAACAGTCAGCCAACCGAGCTGCCAGTAAAAGGGCCTCATTTCAGCGTCGCGGCCTACCCCAAAAATAAATCTTACAACTGTATTAAACAAACGGTGTAACTGGAGCTGGAGATATTGCAAAAGGTCCAAGTAGGCCAGAGACACGTCATCGAAGTGGGGGAGTACAAGTGCAGCCACAAGCATTTTCTTCATTGAACACGACAACGAACCCGCCCTAAACTGGAGCCTATGCAATACACCGTGGACAGCCGAACAAACCCCAGAAACCTGGGCGATCCAAGTAAGATCGTTGGTGATAATAAGACCTAAATTCTTAACCGACTTAACGAAGGGCACCACTGTATCGTGAACAACTATTGGTGGTACATTCGAATAATCAATCGTCCTCAGCAACTGAGGCGTTGCCAACAATTGTGCTGTAATCTTAGAAAAATTAAACGACAGTCCATGATTATTGGTCCAACAATCGACAGCACTTATGTCAATATTAAACTTTCTAATAGTACCTGGTATATCTCCAGGCAGGCACTGGATGTACAACTGAAGGTCGTCTGCAAAGAGCATAGCTTTACTATATTTAAAACACGATATGACAGAGTTAATGTAGACGAGAAACAGTACCGGGCCAGGTGACGATCCCTGAGGGATTCCTGAGGTAACGCTACGAGGCTCGGCCATACCTCCACTACCATTTATCACCGATAGAGAGCGTCCTGATATAAAAAAGTGTACAAAACGAATTGAGTCAGTAGTAAAACTTAGCTGTTTGAGCGCTGACAAGAGTCTACGGTGATCCAAAGTATCGAAGGCTTTTCTAAAACTGAAGTAAACAGAGAAAGTTATCATTTCCCTATCCATACCCCATCGAATATCGTCAGTCACCCGCAGCAGAGCTGTCTGGGTACTGAACCCTCACCGAAAACCCGATTGAAAAGGAGATAGGAGCGAGGCGCCTTCCATATAATCATAAATTTGCTCAGCAATCAAGTAGTCCAGCACCCTACCAAAATGAGGTAGATTGGTCACCGGGCGAGTTTCCGAGGGGCCAGAGGGATTTTTAACCTTCGATAACGGCACGATACTTGAAACTTTCCACAGATTCGGGTATGTACAGGTGGCCAATGAGGCATTAAATATATGTACAAAAAAAGGCGATATGATGGAAAGTACATCCTTAAAATAACACAACGACAGCCCATCATTACTCAGACTTTTTGCCCTCGAGAGACAATGCAACATCACCTGTCAGACCTTAATCTTGGTAAACCGACGAAACGCGAAACGATCGCAAGAAGCATCACTGACCATACGATCAAGGTCCTCCATAGAGCATGGGTCATGAGCACATGCAATAGAGGAATAAAATACCGTCAATAAATGAGGCGGAAAATTGCTTGCCTGCGAGGGGGGCCAACCAGCAACCAGACCATATCGGCCTGGTCCGTAGCCGCGGAGAGGTGAGTCGAGAACCTCTCGGCCGAAAAATTTCGGAAATCGCGAAACCTTCTAACCACCCTAATCTCGCGTACCACCTCGATCCTATAGTCCAAATAAATAAAATCATGTTCACATATAAACGGTGCCAATGACTGCCCAACTGATAATATTTTATCCTTGGAATCAACCACTATGTGGTCTATCCAAGTACTCACGGCCCCTCGATGATGCGTAGCCGCAAAATCTACCAAAACCAGTAAATGATCCGTAAGGAGCCCACGAAGATGAGCTGTATAAAAACCGGCACCCAACATATCGGTATTCAAATCTCCCGCAATGACCAAGTTCGACTAACGCGTAGAACACCTACCAAGGACTTTAAAAAATTTTGAGAGTACTTCGCCTTTAGGGCGACTATATACCACAGCCAACAAGAGCTTTGGTGACATTAGTGAGGACAACTCAACAAACATATATTCATTTTCATTAACCGATGATATAACTGAGAAGTCCAACTTTTTGCAACGAATTATATTGCTTATATAGCAGGCCACACCACCACCCTGGACATACTCTCTCTTACCAGTGTTTGATCTCAGAGAACGGTCATTACGCAATAGGTGGTATCATGGAATTGAGTATAGTGACGAGTTCCGTGCTGGAGTAAGCCATGACTTAAATATAGCCAACACGTCAAGATTTAACTTATTAAGCAGCCATCCAATCTCATCCAAATGTGCCCCCATGGAATTAGCATTTATATGATCTATAAGCAAACTACTAGCGCACGCACCTCGAGGCACTGAGGAAGGTCCAGCAGGCAGTCAATTCAACAATTTTAGGTTGAAATCCGAAGCAATAACAATAATATATAGACTTATCATCCTTACGCACTAAAATCTCTCCTCCGCGTGCCCAAACATATTTATAACCGCGTTTTTTTGCTACATCCTTGGTTTGCATGTAAAGCTTGTTTACTGGGAAAGAAAGCATTTCATAAAGTTTTATAATAGCGCTGGTATTAAGATCGGGAAACAGAGTCAAGTTTTTAATTTCACCGAAGGACTTTTTCTTAGACAGAACAAAATCACGCGTACCAGTCGACTTGAATGACACGATGGACGATTTATATTTATACGCAGGTGCCGCCGCAGGTCCGGCCGCCTCCACCGAGTTCTTAGCACTTTTTGGCTGCATAGGTTTTATACATAAAATATCACTCTCTAAGTGTTGTAAACCCAGTGTAATTAGCAAAGATGTCATAATTTTGGCCAGGGAGTGACCGAACTCACATGGCACTCCGGTCACCCTTAAATCAACCGTAGCTTTTTCCATGGTCCTACGCGCACCCACTTCCGCCTTCAATTCAGTCATCTGGGATGCAAGGTCGCCGACCTGGGCCCGCAAAACAGCATTCTCGGATACGAGCTCCCTGATACGCCCATCGTGCTCCATCGCCTGGCTATTCATGGAGTTCAGTCGCTCATCTATAGCATCAAAGCGATCAATAGTATACAATTTTATGTCATTTATAGATGTCATTAGTTCGAGAAAGCGGCGATTCTCATCGAAGCCTTCCCAATCGAGCGGCATTGGAGGCGTCCGATTGGCCGCACCGACTATCATGTTATCATTGCTTTCAGTTGGCAAGCCGGTAGCCCACTGTGGACTCGACGTGCCAGGCGATGAAATATTCAAGTCAACAACGTCTGCAAGGCCGCGATTCATATCATGCCCCTTGGCCCACGAAGTAATCGGTTCGACGACCCCATCACCTTTCTTTCTAGAGCAACGATGCATACGGGCACAACAATCATTCTCGGGTCTCGACAATATATAGTTCGTGATGCAACCTGGGTGAAATGTATTGTGACATGCCGTGCAATTCCACGCATCATTCGCAATCTTTTTTGTACACTTTTGCATTTATTCATCGCGATGACGTCCGAATAAAACTAACAAAATCTCTACACAAACACAGTAATGGCACGCCGGACGAACAAGACTAAAATTAGTGATAAAATATCAATACAGTTTTCAGATAATAACTGCACTCAAATTCGCAAACAATACTGAGTCAAACGAATAAAATTAACAACGTAACCGCGCTTAATACTAAATAACAGAGTAACTGTCGTAAAATTTAAGTAATAAAATATTGAATTTGTATTTTGCGCATTTAATTTTATCAAAGTTTCTGAATTTTAAGGACTCAAATTAATTTTTTTAATTTGCAAGGTACTTCTTCGGACCGGATTATTGAATTTATTAAAGTCAAATTCAGAGGACATAAGACTTGTACAGACTGAAGTTCCTCACCTTTGTTATTGTTTTTGTTTTTATTTTTATCATAACTGCCCCAATTCTTGCTGTACTTAAGCTTTTCTTTTGTCGTTGAATCGGATACGTTTAGAATCTTTATTACTGTTGTTTAAATAACTAACCTTTTTTTTGCGCAAATCTTTCGAATGACAAGATCGTTGAGGTTTTCCTTTATCATACCTATTTGCAGTACCATACCATTCATCCTTCTTTCGCTTGGAGCAGTTCTTCCCCTCATCGTCACCATGTCTGTTATAGTAAAAGCAGATCTTTTCTGGGGCCGGACATTTAGCTGGCACATGGCCATGTTGTCCACATGAACACTCTGCCATAAACGGGTGCCTGGGATTGAAATATTCGCCTTGATCACGATTGAGCATGACCGGCCGACTGACTACGACTGTTATTTGCCAAAGCTCCAGAGGACATTTTAATCTTCTGTTGTCAAACAATTTCCTGTTCAAGAAAAAGTTTTTAAGTCTTTCATAAGACAGGCCAGAAGAATTCAGCGATCAATGAACAAAATCTACGGTCTGCACATAATGGACAGACAGTTACATCGACTGGTAAAACGTATCCCTTTTTTCCATTTCTTCCAACGAATTAGTGTCAGGTAAACTATCGTAGTTTCTCACGAGTTCTCACCTGGGGTCGTATTTTAAATTTGCAAGTTTGCGTCAAATATCGGAGGACCTAAGACAAGATTTGTATTTCGTGATTTCTTCTAGTTTGTTTAATAACTCTAAGAATTTTTTTATGTCAACCGTTTTCAAATGGTAATTTTGATTAATCCTGTTGATTAGAATGTCGTGGACACAAAATTTTTATTTTTCGATCACCTCTTCATCTAATCCTACCTTGGTTTAGAAATTTTGGTCTATCACATGCAGAAGATCTATAGAACGTAGTTCAGAAGTGAAATAATCACGAAAATAATCGAATTTTGTACTGACAGGGAGTTTGTAATCTCTCTTTATTGTATTTTTTCCAATCAAGACCATTCGAGCGCGAGCAGCCTTTAAATTTATCGAGGTGTTGTTTCAAATTTCAGAATGAACAAAACTTCTAATGTAATCATTAGTCAAAGATTTGTTAAGCAAATATGAATTTACCTGGCTCTTATTATTTCCAGCTTCATCAGCCATTGAGAGGTCACCGTTGGCTCGAAGTCGAGTAGACGACGACGAAGTTGCAGAAAGTCAATTTATATTGTCAGAATTCCTGGTTTCTTCTTTCTGGAATTGCTTCTTTCTGCTTTCTTGCGATCGTGCTTGGCTTCCTTTAATTTATCAAGCAACAGCAGGTTTGTTTGTCATGACATCAGAATGGATTCGTTTAATTTTTCCAGGATTTCGTGAATATCGTCAGTGCGTGGCAGCAGATCAGTGTTAATTCCTGAAAATGTCCAGTTCAAAAATTGTTTTTTAATGGTTTAATTTAAATCAAATTTGTTGGCTCGTCGAGTTTCTATATCCTAAATGCTCCAAATTCTGGGCTTTAAAATTTAAGCACTCCTTTGTTCTGAGATCCATTTTCATCATTTAATTTTAAATTTTCGAATTTTGATTTAAATTTATTGAATCTCTAATTTTTCTTCAATAAATCATTAAATCTTTGTTTATTGTCATAATCGAATTGCCTCGGCATGGTTGAGAGTAATAAAGGATTTGGACTTAAAAATTTTGTTAAAATTGACAGGCATGGAGCCTCTTGTTATGCCAACAATATTTGATGAAACTCGAAGTTTCTTGTCTGACACAACAGTCTCTTTTCCAGTAAATTCCATAAAATTTACTCGATTCAAAAAAACAAAGAAATGTCAGACAAAGAAAGTGCCTGAATCGATATATCAGACAACTGATACTGTTTCAAAAGGCAAGGCACGCATTCTCATTCCCATGACTTTTTACAAAGATCACACGTGCCTACAAGCCATATTAAATTCGTAAAATCACACGCAAACTCTCTTAATTGTGTGTTTTTAGTAATTTAACGACCAGTTGATGGAGTTCAAGTAATATAAGTTGATTTTCCAGTACATACCAAGCTGATATTTAAATCCTGTCTTGGTAATTAGAACGACAATGTCACCATTGAAACTCATGTCCCAAATCTCGTCTCCGCGAGTTTTATCCAACTTGAAAGTCGCATTTTTTAATCTTAGAAACGCATTCAAAGTACCTTTATCTAAAAATTTATGTTGATATAGCTATTTGATTTAAGTTCGATTCGGTGAGAATTTTGTATATGTTGAATATTCAAATTAAGACTAATCGATTTTACTTGGTGTGCTTACGTGAGTTTTTGTAGCAAGCTGCGAGAGTGTCAAATTGAAACAAGCTATCGAGAGAAAGGCAGTACACTATATAGGTATACCTTGGGAACGGATGGTAAATACAGCAGTGATCTCTCTCCTATTCTTCCGTTTTACCACACATAGTTGCTGGCTGGGTGACGTGCAGCTACGGCTTGCACACGAATACGCGCGCGCGCGCTCGCACATACACACACAGAAAGAGAGATGATGATGATGAAAACAAATTTAATAATGCCAAGGTTTAATAAACCGTATGGCAATGTTAAAAAAAAATACAAAAGGATTTACAAACATTATTATATAAAACAGGCATAAATATACAATATAACAAATCCTTGGCATAAGCAACAGACTATTAGAGCAATCAATGAGACGCATTACCATAACAATTAATATAAAATTATTTGTTAATATAAAATACATAAAATAAAATTATAATAGTAAATTTTGCTTTTAAAAGTGATTAAATTAAACTAAATTTTAAAAAACAGATACAATATAGTATAAAACTAAATTAAAAAAAGGAACATGCACATAACATAAATTATAAAAAAAAGATAATAATTAAATGGTCAAAATTGTCAACAAAACGATCATCCAGCTGATATATTTAACCATGGTACATCGTCAACGACAAGTATGTTTTCCGAAAACGACTTGAGTGCTGAAAAATTTTCAAAAAAAAATTAACAACCCCTAGTATATGACCCTAAATGAAGTAGATTACGGCAAGAACTGACTGTAATAGAAGTTGACTAAAACATAAATACTGACTCAGACTAGGACGCGATAAATATTTAAATCCCCTTTATGACCATTTTTCTCAGTAAAAATTTAAACCTAAAACTACGACTAGTAATAATAATATGGTTATTTATCAAGAAATCTAAATGCTAACGAAAAGATTTAACCAATGTCTTCAAGAATATTTGGACAAATCTGAAAACGACGATGAACCAGAGTAAGCTGATGCTTACTTTTTATTAGTAACTAGATTTTATAAAGAAGATGAGTCAGACTCCGAAATTCAAGACATATTAACAAAAATGGACATTAATGACCCTAATAATTTTTCGATTTTATAACTGATAAAAGAATTTGCAGATATCTCAAGACGCTTAACAGATTCTGATCCCCGTTTTAATAAAAATGACATTCCATAAAAATACATGACGAGTGAAAAACTATCAATCACTCCTTGCATTAAAAAAAATGTACCTTTAAGTTTTAGTACACCAACGCACACGACTCAATCTGTTACTGCCAGAAACAGGTGATCTAAAGTATTGGTCTTGAAAGAAAAAACAGAAGAAACCCCGGACACATTAAATTATAACAACAAACGAACAAACTGCAACTCAAACAAATCAATAAATTAAAAAATTGCACCCAATTTTACACTACTATTGGACAAGTACTGTTTCCAACCAATGAATTGATACAAACAACCGTCCAAAGACGTGTACGTAAGTCTTGTTGATAGTGGCAGTACGACTAACCACTGTAAGTCCACCAATAGAGCTTAGCTAATAAGCGATGTAATTACCATCAAATATTGCCTTAATTACATAAGAGAAAATATAGTTTATTTTATCAGCAAAAATTGTCAACCAGTCACATATATCTTAAGACTGTTGATATATTAATAAGTACACTGGACTTTAATTGTTTCAAATCAAAGAAACAAAAATTAGTCAAATATTGAGTGCACCTTAAAGAGGACACAATATACTGTTAATGGAAATTAGTGAATCACCTACCTTTATAATAATCTAATTACCTACCTAAATAACTTTAGAAAGTCTTAAAGAAGCTTTTGAATTACTCAGAAAAATTTTATTGCGACAGTCCTCAGACTTTTCAAATTTTTATAAGGGAGGATCTTACAGGCAAATTAGAACCTGGATTTATAACATAAATGTAATCAACAACTCATGATAAAACACCTGTACAAATTACTGTCTGTTACGATAAAATTGATTTTTTGAAAATTCCAAGACCTAATTAAATAATACAAACACTTAATAACATCCCTATGAGAAAACATAAAGAAATAAACCAAACTTATCGGAAAAAACAAGAAACATTTCATTGGCCTGCAATGAAAAATAATATCATCAGTCATGTCCATAAATGCGTCAAATGTCAAGTGAAAAAAATCATATAAATAAGAATACAAAAATCCCTGGTGTTTATAGACACATCTATGATAGCTTTTGATAAGGTTTCCAGAGATACCGTTAGTAAGTTAAAAATGACCCCAAATAGTAATTGCTATTTGCTAACCATGCTATGTAGTTTGACTATGCACATCATATTATTTCCTGTATCAGATCTAAGATCGAGCACGCTTGCCGATGCACTCGTACAAAATCTAATGCTAGCTTACAATAAACCTAGAGAAATCATATTAGATACACATGCTACATTTATGTCTAATTTATTGGAACAACTTATAAGAACCCTCACGATCAATTTTCTAACTATATTAGCATACCATCCTTAAACAAATGGACCACTGCAGCAAAAAGTTGCTTTTACATATATTATCAGTGTATTTGCAGCAAAAAAGTTTACGCCCTATAAACTGGTATTTGAAAAAGTATCAAGGTTGCCCGTGAAGATTCCAAAAGATGAATCATTACAAACCTATCCATATATGATTAAAATCTTAGTAAGCAAACTAAAGAAATGCAAATTGTAGCAGGAAACTAGCAAATAAAAATCAAGGTAGGAGCAAAACTGAAATACGATGAATAAATTTCAGCCTCTAAATGCAAAGCCAGGAAATTATGTTTGGGTAAAGAAAGAAGTGCGTTCTCATAAATTTGATTACTACTACAATAAATTCCTAAAGGTTTCAACAATGTAACGGGAAAATAATGTGTTATTTAAAAAAAAAAATAATGGTAAAATCATACAAAAACACACAGATAAAGTAAAATTAGCTTTACAATAATAGTGTCCTTGTAAGAATCATATCTTACATATCTCCTAGAAAAGAATTTACAACGATGCGGATTAAATTGACCATCTCAATGACAATAGTGTTAGAAGGTTGTGCAAATTTCAATTCTGCTAATAATAGGTACTACAGCATACAATTACTTAAAATGAATCCTGGAATATATGATAAAGAAATCGGTATTACAAAAATTAATAGAACTAATTGAAAAGTAGTCATACGGCTAGATATTAATAAGTTCATATTGCAATACACACCTTCTCAACAGTTAAATAAAACCTTTTGATATCGTGATGTACAGCTTGGTATCCCCATTTCACTATTTATATGAAAATGGACCTACTGAACCTAAAGATGATGCAATTGAAAAATCTTAAAGCAACACTTTTAGATTTATTGGAGGCATTGCTAAAGAATTTTTCAGCTGGGTCACAGAAGACGTCATTAACGTAATGAACACCAATATCAATAATTTGCATATCAATCGAAAAAAATGTATTAGTTATATGAAAAAAATAGCCATATTTTTGCAGCTGCTTTCAAAGAACTACATAACACTTATCAACGTTATGAGTATATTCTTAAATAAGTATTTGATATATTGAATTCAGAACAAGATTCCACTCTCAACATATATATAATACATTTTTTAGCTTATTTTACAAGAACTAAGGCAATTTTAGATCATATTATTTGCTCACATGAAGATCTGATTGACATTTTCATAACTTACTCTTAGTAAGTCAATCCCATTCAAAGCTATTTCCTCCAAATATATTTAGAATTGCAGCCTAGGATGTATAGAGCCTAGCAAAAAATATAAAATTTGTAGCAACAATAAAGAATCTTTATGTTGTAAAAAAAAGTGCTTTAAGTGAATTAAATGTTATTCATCAAAAAAATAGAATCATGGTTAAATGACATTTGCCACTCGCAAATTAAACCCCTTATAATCTGCATAGACTTCTCCTAGAGTTAGAAAATACAAACCCAAGAGTTGAAGGAGGAGCAAACTTATCTTTTTATTTAAATACCTAATGTCGTTGAAGCTATTATTATTGTAGTTATAAAAGCAATACTTATAAGTAAAGCAAGAAGCTATTTTAAAAAGACTGTAAAACGTAGTATCTTAAAAAAATTTACAAAACCCACAAATAATCCACTTAACACAGAACTTCAAGGAATTATACATTTTTCTCTGAAATGGTACTTACATTTTAAAGAAATTTAAATCTCATACCCTTACCATGTTAGCTGTAGATAGAAAATTAGTTGAGCTGAAAAGTTGAACTAACTGCGTGAGATCTTCTTATATACACGATTGTTTTTTTAATTGGCTATAAAGTTTTTAAGCAATTGGAATCCAATCCTTTTGAAGTGAAATTTACAGAGTAAAGGAGCTGCAGTGAATAAATACACATGTCGCGCATAATCTTTTCACCTTCATTATTTTCTTCGTCTTCTCAGGTGACAGGCTGTTCACAGTGTCAAATAAATTAAAATCACTTTATAGTGAATTTTTGAATCTCATAGAGTTGTGCTAAATTATCGCACTTGACTTGCCTTTCTTTTCTAACTTTGTAACAAAGTTTAAAAAATATTTTAATCCTACTATTTTCAAGTGTAAATCAATGAGTAGAGAAGCTGTGCCGTTATGACACCCTCCACATGCGTACTCATCTCTGTATCCCTGATTTTGATTTTAATTAGGCGATAATAGATCCAAGAAATTTAAATCTAATTTTTTAAATAAAGGTTTGAAAAAGTAAATAATAATTATTTTACTAAATAAACACTTGCGACGTGCATACTATTATCATCTTGATTTTTCTGTTACTTGGTGAGATGGTCCTTATGTTGTAAGAAAAATTGAATTTGAATCTGAAAACTGTTACGTCCAGAAAGTAAGAGAGTTGCGGTTAATATTCGAGAACCTTCCGAATTCTTCAGTATTTTTTTTTTTATTAGATGTTGGAGTTTAAAAAAAGTTTATGTCTGGTCCTGTTACAGTGAGTTTTTAAAAGTAAAAGGGTTTGCTTTGACTGAGCATACTCTACGTGTGTTATCTGTGGGCTTTTTTTAAATTTAATATAATTCTAATATTATGAAGAAAAATTCGATTACATTTTTATGTAGTATAAATTTCAGTGCATAAGAGCTGCCCTGTATGGATGTACTAGTCACGCGTAATTTTCTAACTTTATTCCATTTTTATCTTGAAAGGGTTACAAAGTAATAGAAAAATTTATGTTCTAAAGTAACAAATAAAGTTTTAAAGAATGTAAATTTATGCTACGTAATAGCATGCAACGCATCTTAGTTTTTGACGTTTTTCTATGATCTAAAATAAAATGAACACTATTAAAACAATAAAAATCCATTTTTTTCATACTTGAATAAAAAAGAAGGTAGGCTTAATAATCA
>NW_019380538.1:0-11826 GCF_000648655.2 Copidosoma floridanum
GTTTTATTTCCCCGGTATAACTCACAGGTACCCCCCGGCATCGAATACTAATTACAAATCAGCTTCTTCCATTAATCTCCGCAAATCGACAATCAAGCTGAGCGGCGCATTAATTTGTCTCGCGACACCACGCGCATATATCGCACAAATGTACGAGCAGCGTCTCATACCACGAGCCTCCGTACGGATGGAGAGAAGAGAAGGAGGAGGAGGAGGAGGAGGATGAAAAAGACCCCAACGTGTACACCAGATGCGAAACAATCGACAGGCAGCAAACATTCGGAGCTAATTAAATTTCTTTTTCGATGCTCTGCATCTTTCGGAGCGCCTTTCTCGTTTCGCGCTCTGATTGACGTTGAGCGCGAAAAAAAGAGGCATTCCAGGTCTGGAAGCGAGGCTATCCGGGGCACGCGTGGCTATACGTAACCGCACGCTGCAAAGTTGCACCCTGCTGTTCGGGACAAAGCGGATTGTTCCTCCCTCTCTCTCGTTGGTGGTAATGATTGAGTGGAAGAGATCCGTGGCGTATAGTGGCCTGCGATCTTTTCGAGGATCGTTAGCGTTTAATGTATGCATTTTTTCAGTACAGAATATGGTTGGGTGATTCATTTTTCTTTAAAAAAAAAATCCTTTTTTTTAGTCGGGTGGAATGTATACTTCACTGCAATATTCGAGAAAAATGAACCATCAAAGTAAAGAGTTACTTTTTTTAACAGTTTTACTGAAGAATGCAATCGTTGAAGTTAATGAAATATTTTTCTAAAATGTATTAAATAAAATATACTGATTGTTAATTATCTGTATTATCTAGATTTCTTGGTGCACTTTGAACGTCAGAACTGTTCAATTACTAGATAAAAATATGGCTTTGCAAGAAACAACATACGGGGAGAAGCAAGATAATTTTTCAGATGACCTTTTAAGAAGTTTACTACTCAATATTAAGTTTATGAGTATAAATACACTTATCTTTGNTAATGAAATATTTTTCTAAAATGTATTAAATAAAATATACTGATTGTTAATTATCTGTGCCAAGCCACCATATGCAATAAGCACCTTTCGATACATTTTTTGCATCAAATCACTACCAATTCATCAACTCAAATCTCCATGTGGATACTACAACAAATGTATGCATAAAACACGTCAGACTCTGTTAAATAGTTGGTGCATTTATAGTTTTCATAAAAATGCTTTATTAAGTGGAAAGGCATCAATAGGGTTTCAATAGGGTGCAAAAAATCCTTAAGCTTTGATTGCAAAGATTGTGCTTGGCAGAAACATCAAAACAAAGCTCGTAGGATTACAATACTTGATGTGTACACAATTTTATAAGCTCACTCAATACAATTTACAGGTATGTAATGCAAAATAATTTTGTATTGAAATGTTCAAAACGAAGAATAATTTTAGACACGTGTAGTACGTAACACTGAGAAAATTAGTGTCGATATTTTGCCATATTTTGAATTAGATGGATCTCTTCTGACGAACACGCAAGTACCGTGTCAATTTTCCCATGTAATCGAATGAAAAAAAAATCATACAAACAACTCGTCACCACGTATGAGAAGAACAAATCTCAAGGACCAGCAAAGTGCCCACCATCCGATCTCTCATAGTATCCAAACATGAAACATATATGATACCAAGGGCGCAAAGTAATAGCTCGAGCTTGCCGATCGTCTAGACTAATCATTGACACACCGGCTTACAAACTCCTCGACAAAAGCGGATTGTTTCTCCTCCCGTATGTGTGTTTGCCGTGTATACACCCTCTCCCTCTTGTGTAGTCTCTCTCTCTCTCTTTTTTTCTCCGTAATGATCCCAAGGGAGCAAAAGAGAGAGAGAAAGAAGAAAAGCACAGGAGGAATGCTCTCGCGGCGAAACCGCAAAGTTTCTCATTAAAGAACGATCTTGCTCGCGCGTGTACACCGCATGTCAGCGAGCCCGGCAGGGTCGTCCGTACACACACACACACACACACACACACACACACACACACACACACGTAGACGTGTAAGCACGTGAGCGAACATGCCGAGCTGGAGCCGCGCGCTTTTGCACAAAGAGGAGAAGCCGATGAGCGCGTGCACGCGATGAACGGCCCAAGTTTGGCCCAAACAAATGAAACAAAGACTGGTAGTGCATGCCGGCTGCAACAGTACATATATATGTTGTATCCTCCTGAGGGAAACCATTTTCCTCCTCCTCTCTCTCCCCCTTTACCGTCCTCTTGTGTATACATGTACACTGGGCCCTCTCGTAAGCGAAGGGGTATTGGAAGCTCTTGCTATACTCTCGTGAGGATCCACATACACACGTACGAATCGAGCACTCAAAAGATATTACGGGAGTTAGCGAGATGTATTGTGTGAAATAGCCTTATTCGCGATGCAGCGCATCAAACCCTCGAGGGTAGGAGAGAAAGGGAGGCCCTTAAATACCGAGCTTCGCATCTTTCGCGGTTCCTCGGATGCGTCTCGGTGGAATGTTGATGCCTGATGTGAGTATTTTTTCTTTTTCTTTATCCTAAACTTTTTTTCTTTTTTTTTTTCCTGGCCCTTCAGTACAGAAAGTTAAAACTGTTTTTCAAACAATCAGGGGGTTTTGCACGCATTACCAAGCTTTTTGTCTCGTAACTTCGTCTCTCTACTTTTGGCACGTCTTTGAATCAATTGAAAATTTTTTATTTTTGGTAATAGGCACATACGGTTAATGTCCATCGTATAGCTGAGTAATCATTAACCAGATATCGATTTAAGATTTCTATGATGTAACAGCATTCTTACAGTTTCGCTCTGTGATCTATGCATGAAACGTGTTGGATTTTTTACAGTGTTGATTTTGAATATGGTTGTCATCGATGTTGGAGCTCATGTTGAATACATGTATACTAGTTGGGACGAAATCTTGCGTAGGGAAATTATGATTTTCTTTACCACTGAGACTCATATCGTACAAACATTTTTCTGACTTTATTGCTTTGATAGAGAGGTAATTTGAAAAACAAATATAAACAGATTTTAATTAATTAAAAATGAAAATAAGTAACGATTTTAGTCACAGAACTTTTCTGTCTATTTATTTATTGAAGGTTTTTTTAGAACTTAATGTATTTACATTCGATTGTAATACTCATTATGTAATGAAATATTATTTATTTCGTTCTCAGACATAACTATGGCATTTAATTTATTAATTTATCAAAGTGAGAAATTATTTTTTTATTTTTTATGAAACTTTTATTGCTTGAAACTTAGTACGTTTAAATTTTTAAAGTATTTTTTTTTTTTTTTATTTGAAGGTAGGTAGTTACATTTTTCTTCGTTGGTTTAAAGCAGTTCTGTTAAAGTATATATATATGGTATGTAAAAGAACAAAAAACTTTCAGGCACAAAACTATAACATAATGGTTTCTTAATTTGTTTGTCTTGAAATTCTTCAAGTTTATCTATTGATATACTAATGACTCCAATTTAGTTTCATAAGATTGTCTAGAAAAAAAAATACATTTTGACATGCTTCCAAAATCTACGTGAGGTGTTTTGTTCAGCTTAATATTACCTCCTCTAATATCATACCTATTTAAACAACCCGAGGCCATCAAACTTATAACACTTCATTTTGCTACTTGAGATAGTAAATTTGTATTGAAAAAAAGAATTGTACAAGTGAAAGTACAACTAAGAAAAATTTCTTTCTTTTTAAAATTCTCATTACAGTTCCAGACAATAACGACAGAGAATCTGTAATTTACATTACATCTAATAATTACATAATTTCATCATTTATATTTTTTATTATTATTTTTACTGTTTCCGTAAAATCATGATTTTAATAACTACATTAAATTGGAGTTAGATATAGTATATTGCGTACGAGTTAGCAAAGGCTTCGATTTACGAACCGAGAGGTTTACGAGCACGAAGGCGAGGGCCATAAAGAGGTTTTTAAAGAAGCCTTTTCGAACGAGTTTCGTATACTATTTTTCCGCCTGAGAACCCAAAATCAAGCGGCGAAGGTGCTATTTTGAGGTTAGAAGGCGGAAAAATATTATGCTCTGGCTACATCTTGGAAAAGGTAAATAATTATTAGAAATTTAAAAGTGATAAAAAAATGTTTTTCTATGTATCAATTGCTCTTTATTACAACTGAATGATTTATCATACATAAGACATTTAGGAGTCTTAGATAAACTCTACACTTGAGTACTTTTACTCTTACCAGGCATTGCAGGCATCTTCAGATTCTTCGTCAAATAACTTCCTATCAGGTGTTGTACATTTTTTAGCCCTTACAGATTTGTGAGACCCATAAACAACTTCTACTAGAATAGTTAATTTATCATTTTGAAGAAGGTCATTCTTTGGATCCAAGATGTAATTTATGTCAGCGAAATTCGGCCAGTTACTGTTCTGATCCAACTTGCTTAGTTTTTTTGTATTATTACTGGTGATCAACGAAGCTTTCGCGGCAAATTTAGTTACAGCTTCAACGACGCCATCCAATGAATTCATTTGAAATATTTTCATGAATACGTAATTATTCATAAATTTTTTTTTTAGCTCAAGAAAAACTCTGTATGGCTTTCCATCTAATTCTATTCTATAATATGGAGAAAAAATACTTTGATGATTTTTTCGTTTCCAAAAGCTGAAGTAATTGATCCTCCACTTGTAAACGAACTTTGTACCAATATTTGTTTCACCAAAGTGATTCACTTCCTTAACAGTTTTGAAACTTGCATAGCATCTTTGAAGAAAACAGTTAATCAGCAGTAAAGATATCACCAATTGAAGAAGTGAAGAACTGTAAGACATTTTGACAAATGTTTTTTTTTTACAATGAATTGATGGGTAAACAATCTCTGTTTGAATTAACAATGTTAAACAAAAATATGTTAAAAGCGAGTGACAAACAACGTATGAAATTTCACAACAAGCATAACGCAACTGTATACAAATAGGCGATGTAGTGGTTCCACTTTTATGTTATTGCTGAGCAGGCAGCGCACATATTAGCTGAGACCCCTGAACTCACTGTTAAGAACCGAAGATAAAGCAATAACTGAGTCTAACAATACTGCGTCTAAATTTATACATGACAAAGAGCCCATTAGGAGGGGCTAGAATAATTCTAGTTTTTTTTCAAGCAAGAAATGAAATGGTTTTCTAAAATTCTATTAAGACTCAATTAAAAGGTGAATAATGTACATAATTTTAAACAATTTCTTTAGCTCATTACTGAAAATGCCTTAGCAAAAACCGAAAACATCTTTTGAAGAATGGATTTGTATGAAATATGTCAAGAGATTCTATCTGAATCCCTACAATAAAATTTCAATTTGTTTTTCATCACATAAATGTCACAATTGGCAAGAAAATATCATAAATCCTATAAATTTTATACGTATATTTTGTGAGATTGAGAACAAGAGATATAAGGATTAACAAAATTTAGGCAAAGTTTAGGCAAAATTTAGCTAACAGTATCGTAATATCTAGATAAAGAGAAAAAACGTTGTTACACTTATTAAAAGATATAGTATTAAGAAGACATTAAAAAAAATATAACAATGTTTGTAGATACACTACAGATACAAAAATTCAAAAACCACCAGAAAAAGTTAAAGGAGTAAAAAAACCAAAATTTGATTTGAAATACAGTAGCTATGGTAAAGACAAATAGAAAAACTAACGTATTACTCTACTTACATACAACAAAGTTAACGAGAAGTTTGGAAGTAAAATTAACAAATCATAAAAGACTCTGACTGCAATAAAAAAAGCAAACAAAAAAGAAGAGAATAAAAAGTTGTAATTTTTTTTATAGTATTATTTACAATACTAATAAAATTGTTAATCAAACGTACCAACGTAGTCAGACCATTCAAGTTGAAAATCCAATGACCATTAAATATCTACCCGTAAAAGCTCTTTATGCTAATATCTGTCATTTACTGCATTCTAATTAGCTGAAATTTCCTCTGTTCTCTTACATACGAACACAATTCGAGCTCGTCTCCGTATGCAAAATTTATCATATCTTCTCACAATCTTCCTCCTGAATCGACCTTGAGCATCAATTTATTTAAATAATAATCCACAAACGTACCCAGCGAGTCACCGGTATGACAAAGAAAAGTGTCAAACGTGCGTATCCACAGAGGCTGATATTGGGTGTATCTGTATGTATCTAATAAAGCAAAAAGTGCTTCGTGCCTGTACACGTTTGGGTACATGGGCAGTCACTTCGTGTCCACGCAGTATTCGTATACAACGGCTCTTCTCTGAAAAAAGATGAGGAAGAGGAGGAAGAAAGGAAAGAGGGTATATACCAGCACACTTCTTCTCTTTATACTTTCGCGAAGCGAGCCATAAAAGCGATAGAGCCAAGTCTCGCATACCAGCTGCATGTACAACGAGAGAGAGAGAGAGAGAGAGAGAGAGAGAGAGAGAGAGAGAGAGAGAGAGAGAGAGAGACAGAGAGGGAGCGTATGCACCCGTACATGAAAAAGGGAAAGAAAAGGCACCCCCCCTTCCAAACCTCCAACTCCTTGCACCGACTGTAAATGTAATTAAGTGCATATTGAATAAAGTGGAGATGTATAATTTTTGCGGGGAGTTGGCCAACGAACGCAAGCGTCCTCATCTGCCCTTGCATCTTTTGCTTTCCGAAGACCTGGCCTGTGCTTCTGTAATATCCATAACTCGATATTTCCTCCCTCTTTCTCCGCACTTGAATTTTCTATTTGTTCATCAGCTTCGCTTGCTACGTGAGTTTACAATGTGGTATAGATGTGTGGTAGAACATGCAGTTATTACCTTTATTGTGTGTGCGTATCCTGGATCCGTATTCACAAGAATTGGTTTTCTAATACTAACTATTTAACTGGCTAGTTGGGGAAAAAAAACGAATTTTCACCCTTAATTGAATGTGGTGCATTATGTGGGTGATTTTCAAGTAACTTTTGTCTGATTAAAGATGCATTCGTCTGTTTAATGTAAAATGTTAAAATCTATTTTCAGAAATATTTTGTGAAATAAGCAAAAAACAAGCCCTTTTCTTGAGATCAGAAATAAAAACGAAAATTGAACGAATAGAAATGAAAATTGTACATAATATTTAAACTGCATTGTTTCGTACGGTACACCTTCATTTAAGTAATAAAAAAATTTCCAGCTTTAAATAATGTGACAGTATACGACTCTCGGTGGGTTTGACAAAAATGATAATGAAAACTGAGTACGAAATTTAGAAAAATGAATTACTAATACTAGTGGACAAATAAAAATTTTGTTAAAATTGGTAGCGATTGCTTTCATTCTTTTCATACAATTCAATGCTATGAAGAAATAGTTGAAAACATGATGAAACTAGTGCAGTTGAAATCGCAGTGGGTAATTAATGAAAATACTCACTTTGCCATTTTTATAATTATTGTAATATTTTTATTTAATTAAGCCATCAACATAATTGTTTAACTAATTGTATAAGCAACATTATACTGTGATAAATACACATGTAAGACATGATCAATCCTTAACATTTTATTTGCTATGAGTCATTGGAGACCTAGAAAAATTACATCTTTAAAAAATTCTACTCTGTTTTTCATCTGTATAATCTAAAAATTTTTTGATTGTCTTGATGAACTGAAGATTTTGGCCCCTGATATTTTTTTATTTAATTCTTTGTTAAACTTTGGAATGACTTTAACTCCGTTAGCACCAGTTCGTCTGTCGAACTGCCAAACGCTAGTGTAATTGCTTAAATAAATTTTTTGCTTGTTTATGCACAGAGATGTTACTGGCCACTGATGTTCAAACTCTGTTTCGTAAAAATTTGTTACCTCAGCAAAATTAAGATCAGTTTTCATAATTGTGGCTTTTTGTACAGGAGCCTTGATCATGAAATAAATATCATTGGTTTCATAATCAATATGTATAATTTTGCTCCTTACGATGTAAGACAGGGTGTATAAGTCATCTGTGATAGCACTAGTTAGAGAAATCCTATGTATGTCATGGTATCCATCATCGAATACGTAGTAAAGATAGTTATATTTAGGATGAAGTACTAAGGAATATATACTTTCGTTTGCCAAATTGTTATGATTATACTTGTAAAATTTGATTGAAGCAGTCCATGTTTTATCATTAGTATTAATTTTTCGTACCTCATGATATTTGTGTATTGATTCTGATTGTTGGATGAAATACAGATGATCTGTATACCAGTCAAATACCAGATCTCCTATATTGTATGAGGATCCAGTTTTGCTGAAAATAATTTCCGTTTTTTTTTCAGGGCCTATACTGACTTGGTAAATTTTGTTGTCATCACTGTAGTATACAACGTTTTTTTTGTAGTTGTAATCGAAGTCTATAGCACTTTTTTGAAGTGATTCCTTTTCTATTTTTGTAGGAAAAATAGCATCAGTAAATGTTTCATTTTGAAGATTATCAATGAGTTTCCCTCTGATATAATCTTCTTGAATATAAATCAGATATTCTGTTACGTTTTGACAAGTCTTCAAGTCGTCTGATATCTGTTTACCAACGCCGCAAGCACAAGTGCAAGTGTCAGTCGAAGTTAGAACACAAATTTCCTGACAGTTGCAATTATTTTTTTGGCACGGATTTTTCTTTAACTCGTTATAGTTTTGAATATTGTTGACTTTAATAAATTCAAGACTTGTTAAGAAATGTGTTGGCCAATACATAAAATTCTTACACATTTCTTTCTCTATAAAACATGATTTCAAAGCTGATCCGTAATTTCCAGAATCTAGCTCAATCCAAAATAGCTGACTGCCAAGTACAGCTAAGCTTTTTATCTTAGAATTTATTTCCGATTTGAAATTAACTAGAGTTTTTACATTTTCTCCCATATAATTTGCACGTTGTATTTTATAACCATTATTAATTTCAACCGTAGCCCAATAAATTTTTTTTGTTTTATAATCAATGGTAATTGCGGATAATTTTCTGCCGTTAACAATTTTTGTTGGATTCATACCATTCATACTGGCCTTGATAATCTGAAAAAAATGCTAGTTAGCTCTATACACAATTTTGGAAACAGAGATATTTCTGAGAAAAAAAATTTTGCTTACTGAATCGCGTTCCTGATGAATAAACATAAGACCCTCGAGGGGATCTAAAACTATATCACGTGGCCGAGTAAGATCAGATAATATAATACCATGATATTTTCCCTGCATATCAAACACGTTAAGTGTTTCCGATGATTTATCAATGATGTACAGCTTTTCTGTTATGAAATCTACAGCCATTGCTTGAGATTCCATTTTTTCCGTGTGCATAATGTTTTTGTAATTTTTGGAAAGTGATTTTATCGTTGGGGTATTCTCTTCGCTCCAAAATATTGATTGATCCATGTTCACATCTAAGGCTGTAATCTTCTTCTCTACTTCTCGTAAAATCGAGTGCTGATAGGTTGCAGGGTTAAACAGGATTATTTTATTTCCATCGGTAATAATAAGCTGATTATAAAAACTGACACTTGAATCATCCTTGTGAGGTGGGTTATTGAATGCCTGACCTACAAATTTCACATAGTTATTTAATGACTGCATAGTTTTTGTTTTAAACTTTATTCATATTAAATACAAATGGCACTTGTGTTTCTGATTTATTTTTATGTGAATAATCAATGCCTTTTAGAGCTACTCTACATGCAGGCAAAACGATCGAAACATAGATGTATATTTTTGGAGCTCTTCAAGAACTTCTGAGTGGCATTAGCAGATGAAATAATGCTTAGTAGCTCACTATGAATAAATAAGTATTTTTGAGCTTTAACATTTTTCTTACCTATTTCAATCGAAGAAACCAGTACAGAAATCAACAGAGTAATAATGAGCAGTCCTATTTGCAACATACAATTTTGTGAGTCTTAATCGGTTTGTCACTATATTTGTGCAATCAAATATTTTGTTAATTTTATTCTTAATTACTTAATGGGGTAGAGATACTTCGCCTACAGTTAATGTAGTATAGTTAACTTGCAGTGAAAGTTATTTTTTAAATAAGTATAATCTGTAGTGTTTTCGTACAATGATACCTACTTCAGAAAATAAATTAAAGGAAGAACTAATATAGTGTCCAATTTATATAAATTATTATTATTTCGTTTAAGTTTTATTTATTTACTTTATTTTTTTTCTAATCTAAATACTATTATCAATGTTTGCTTTTGTTACATCAATGTACCAAAAGTTTCATAAAGAAGCACTATCGACTTTTTAATTTTACAACGATTGAAGATAGTAAAACTCTCATAAAAAGTAGAACTCCAGCAATTTTATTTTGAGATCACTAGCACACTACTTATCAGGTGATATATATTTTTATAATATATCAAGCAAACTCAATATTTACGTTTGAATATTAAAATAGTGCGTTGTACTAACAAAAATTTAAAATTGAGTAAATGTTTGTCTCTTTTTCAAATTAAGAAGACCTTTTGAAACAAACGGGTTCATATCTTACAATCATTTACACGTTACTAGCTAGTTATACTTGACTTACATCCAAGAAAAAAATCAGTATTCAATTTTACAAAAACAATTTTATGTAATACTACAATACTTTGTAGGTTTAATATCTAAAAAAATAAGTAATAGATTTTCTCACCATTGTCTCGGTTCATTTTGAATATACTTAAATGAGCTCTGTACTATTAACAGGTTGAGCTGCATGTATTGACTGCTAAAGCTTACCAGCTAGTGCTTATCGAGTGGTCTGTAGTATAGTCATCTATTTCTGTATAGTTTTGTGCTCATGCTTAAGATATGTGTGTTGGTGTGTGAGGAACTATTTGTCATTCGATAATCGACTGTATTTCAATCAAGTTAGTATAACGATCGTGGAAATTTCCACAAAAAACGTACATTCCGAAGTAAAATTTTAAAAGTATATGTAAAAGATCAGATTATCAACACAAAAAACAAAAGACACTATTTATTACTTTTTACAGGGTAAGTATATTATGGTATGAATGTTACCTTTTTTTTAAAGTTTATGAAAAAAGAAGCCTTTTATTGAACAAATATTACTAAATATAAATTTATTAGAAAAATAAGCTCCTAAGGACTTATACTTTTCATCGTTACCTTTAAACAGTTTTGAGCACAATTATTTAATGGACTTTCAAACACTTGAAAAAAAAAATTTTTTCTCGGATACAATCTATACTTTTCGCTACAAAAAATTAATTTTTCCGCACTCGGGTGGTTTTGGGAGGTTGGTACTTCCTCGGGCGAAAAAGCAGTTTTCCGGAACTCGTTCGAAAAGTCTCCTTTACGAACCTCGTTACGTCCCTCGCCTTCGGCTCGGGCCGCAAACCTCTCGGTTCGCAAATAGAGACTTTTCAAACTCGTAGGAAAACTACTATTCTTCACTATTCACGATACAATATTAGAAAAAAAATTTTTTATCTACAGTATAACCTAAGAACATTGGGCATTGATATTAAAAAAAAGATATTATTGCAACTGACTGGTATACCGATAGTTACTTTAATTATCAATTACAAAACGGATTACAAAATCATTAAGTGCTTAAAAAAAAAAAAAAAAATTGTTTGCACACACCTCTTAATTGAATATGGATGGAAAGAAGCAGTCCATGTTTTATCATTAGTATTAATTTTTCGTACCTCATGATATTTGTGTATTGATTCTGATTGTTGGATGAAATGTATGGCTTTCCATCTAATTCTATTCTATAATATGGAGAAAAAATACTTTGATGATTTTTTCGTTTCCAAAAGCTGAAGTAATTGATCCTCCAC
>NW_019380541.1:0-11807 GCF_000648655.2 Copidosoma floridanum
AGTTAGTAATATTAGGCACGAGTTTATTGTTAATGGTCAGAGTAAAATAAATATAGAAAATTTTTTTTTTTAAGATATGGATAAAAATTTAACAAGTAACGGTAACGTAGCAAAACCAAATAAGATTAAATAAGTAGGGAATATGTCAAAGATTTTTGATGAAAATAAGAATTTTTTTGCGTTAGCTATTAAAAATATCAATATTCATTATATGACAAGTGAAATTATGTATAGTAAGTCAAATTCAACGACAAAGAATAAATCAACAGAAAACAAAAAAATGCATATAACACTAATTCACATGACTTTTAGTTAATCAAAAGCAATATATGATGAACAAATGTTGATGGTTAACCTAGGCAATTCGAAACTGATTATTTAAAATGAGGGATTTGTTTGAAAATAAAATGTATATTCACTATTAAACTATGACTGATGAAGGGACAAAGATAATTAATAAACTATAGATACTGATTTAAATGCACCTCATGGCACTACTGGTTTGTATTGCAAGAAATATTTTCTGAGTTTTATCAATGATTATACTAAAGTAACTAGAGAGTATTGTATTAATTTAAAAGATCAAGTGTATAATTATATTGTTGACTATGTCAATTTAATGCGAAGCAAGACAGGATAAAAACTAAAAAGACTGAGATGTGATAATAAAAAGGGATAAATAAATAAGGATATAAGTAACTTTGCAGGCAAGAAAGGTATATCTGTTAAGGTATGTCCACCTTATGTACATGAATAAATAAAATGGCAACGAAATATAACAGGGATAAAATGGACATGTCAAGATGCTAATTAAAATAAGCAAGGATTCATAATAAATTTTGGCCAGAAATAGGTAAAGCAGCAGCTTCTTTGAAAATAAAGTAATTACTAATACTGTTGAACACAATAAAACACCTTCTGAAATTATGTTTGGAAAAAAGCCTAGTATAGGCTCTGACGTTTGCCAATGAGGTGGTCTAGAAGAACGATATCAGACTGGCCAACTCGCATTTTGGGCCATTGAGTCTTGCTCTCAAATTCAAGGTAATTGCAAAGAACAGAAGGATTTTTTTTTTTTTATACAATGAAATATTTTGTTGGTTGAGTAACAAATATAGGCTTTTTATTTTTTTTACCTCAATTGAATTAAACTCAAAGTGACTCAAATTACTAAGACAAAGTAACGTATTCTTTAAACTAATTATATTTTTTAAATACCACTTATTGTTGCATTATTTTTGGTATTATTACATTTTGTTAGTAGATTTGTGATCTGCTTAAATATTCATTTTTATTGCTTTTTTTGCTCACAACGGTATAGTGCAGAGTTTATTATTTTACGAAATTTATGATCTTAAAGTGCATATGCACAGAATGCTGCCAATAGCGTGTCTTTACGGTCCTGCGTAACCACCACTCAGTGCGCTCGATATTTTTTAGTTTTTGGCAATAACTGTGCTTTGCCATAGTAGTCAGTCCGCACCGATCGCTTGAGCTGAAAACAATCAAATCCGCAGCATGAGCTCTATGCCTTCGAAAAAGGCAGCTAGTCGTTTTTCATGATACTTTATACTCTTTAATTTTACTCACCGTGCGACTCAAAATTGAGTTTAAGCAATTCTTTTACTTATTAAATCTATCTTCTTTGTTGAAGCAACAGCAAATTATCAAATATCTTTTATTAAACCGAGTGTTATTATGTTTATTTTGCATGTGTTTAAATACAAAATTAATCTTTTTTTTATTCGAAGTGAAAGTGTTTCTAGTGTATTGTTTATACCTTAGCTACGCTCTAACTCCTACTTGCATCTTTGCATACGGCTCTAAATTCTACAGTCCATTTTTTTGGTTGATCTTAAACATTTTAATAAAATAAAAATTATCATGAACCACATTTTAAAATACGTGCTTATTCCCGGCTGAATAGAATAAAACAAGAATTAGAAAAAAAAGACATTTTGAAATGCACTCTCAATTTAATCTAAAGAAATTAGTTGTAAAAACAGATTTTAAAACANATCTCAGAAAATTCGTGTTTATACCTATTGGGCTCTCAATCAAGAATCACTGTTTTCTCGAATTCGAAGCCCTGTGAGCAGTGTATAGAATGACAATAGAGGGCCGACCTTCCGTCCTTATTTTTCATTTAACGCTCGTTCTTGCGCAACCGTACACATAGGTGTCTCTTACTTTCCCCAATGTAGCACATACCGCACCCACATAAAATCTTATACACTATGCCACTTATGTCTTACTTGTTTGTGGAGTCCTTTCTTAATCTGATAATATGAGTTAGGTTGCCTGAATTCGTATATACTAATTGTATGTTGTATTTAGATAGGACGTTACAGAGAGTTGCTTCCATAGGTCGTAAATAAGGAACGGCAAGGAGTACATTTCTGTTTAAACCAGATCCATTTGAAAACCTAGAGCCCCTTTTTAAATCATATTCCTGGAGATCCTTAATGTCGGATTCATATGTACTTTTCTTCCATCTATTAAAAAAACTCTAACCTTTATATATTTGTTCATAAAAGATAAAGGATAAGCATTGTCCATAAGAATATTACAAGCTGCTTTAATATTTTTGGATCTGAACGAAGAGTCTGCTAGTTTAAAAGTCTTGTAAATCATAGATAACACGATGGCTATTGTTTGGAATTGTGGATTATGTAAAAAAACGCTAAGTATTTTACCTGAAACTGAAAGTTTTTCGTATGAATCTATTGTGCTAATGAAATTCATTACACGTATAATGTAAGGATCAAAAAAAGTATTAAAATTGTTGAACAGATTAAGGGCATGATTTATTTTATCAGTTTTTACAACCAATAAGCAATCATCGACATATCTTAAATAGAACAAAACAGACTCATGGCAATGATTTAATATAAAACTCTCCAAGGATTCCAATATAATTTCTGCGAACCAAGATGAACTTTCATGAAAGTTCCACAAGATTGCTTGTATAAGTTGCCATTGAAAGAAAAATAGTTGGAATTTATGAGAAAGTCAATTCCATCTAAAAACTTAGTTCTGTTAATATCCAAAAAGTTGTTGATGTTATTAATTTTTCGCGAAACACAACTTATTATTAGAACAAAAGGGAGATTTGTATCTAGCCACACAACGTCAAAGGACACAAAAGAATAAATATTTGGGATTGTTAGTTTCTTGATTTCTTCTCTAACTTCGTAAGAATTTTCCACTGAACATTTGAATTTGTTTTAAAATTTGTTGAAAAGTGTTGAAAACCACTTATCTAGTTGATAAATGGGGAGACCAATTAAAGATACGATTAACCTTGTTGGAAAGCCATCCTTATGTGCCTTAATTAGGCCATAAGCTTTAGACATTTGGCTTCCATTTAGATTAAAAATATCAGGCTCCGGAATCTCTACTGTCTTAAACACCCTTTTCATTAAAAAAGCACCTGCATGGTACATTGTATTATGTATCACATTTTTTTTGTTTATTTTATATATATTAAATTTTGGCTTAGTTTTTATTCTTTATCTTGTATGATTGTAGATTGTTAATCCTTAAAAGGTTGTCAGAAGGACAGTGAGATATTGAATTATATAATTTAATGCTAAATAAATAGGCATGCTCCAAATTACTAACATTAGGTCTAAATATATCATTTGATGACAAAGTAGCAAGTGAAGGGAGTTTGCAGATATTTATTATCGTACTTTATTGCATGGAAGTGTAGATATGGTTCTTGCAACACTTAGACGTAGATATTGGAAACTTGGAAGTTGTGAAGTAGTACTTGCCCAACTCAGCCATTGTATTACTTGCAAAATATATAGAGCAAGGACCTAAATACAACTTATGGCCGGTTCACGAAATTTTAGAGTTACTCCAAGTCCTCCATTTCAGAGAAATAGTATAGACTACGCGGGCCCTTTTCCCATACGTTAGTCCAAAAGTGGGGGAATAGGTATGCTTAAGGGCTACACAGTTGTTTTTGTGTATTTGACTTCTAAAACTGTGCACTTCGAGGTGGCTGACGACTACTGTACTAATTTTTTTTTAGTGGCATCTCATTATTTCTTGTCTCGCCGAGGGCAGCACACTTATCTGTACAGTGACCAAGGTATTAATTTTGTTGTGGCCGACAATCAGCTACGGAAAATGTGGGTAGAACTAGGTCAGTCTAGCTTCTTTTCTAATAGTTTGTTGCTCTTAGGCACTCATTAGCATTTCGATCCATTGGCCGCTCCCCACTTTAGTAGTATTTAGTAGTTAAAGGTAAAGTCTGCCAAGCACTATATAAAGGGAGTCATTGAAGAGTAAGTGCTTGAATTTGTAAAATTTTCAAGTCTGCTCCACCGAATCAAGGCGTGTCTTAATTCGCTCTCACTCTGTCCTGTTACTGATGATCCAGAAGATCTGAATCCACTTACTCTGGCCCACTTATTGACGCTAAAGCCACCCCACTCTGTGCCTTAACCTATTATTTCAGAGGAAAAATTATCTTCTTTACGTAGGTAGAGGCTTTTGACTCAGTTCCTTTAGCACTTTTGGAAGCAGTAGTCTTATAAGTACCTTAGCACCCTTTAGACCGGACCTAAATCACTCTCTCCACAAAAATCTATGCAAGTAGGAGACATAGTCTTTATTAAAAATGAATTAACGTCACCTGGGAGGTAGCCAATGAGTAGAGTTCTGAAAGTGCATGAGGATTTAAATCTCTGGTAAGATTTATAGGGATAAAAACATGTGATACTATACTTACTTGACCCATTCATTATTAAATTCTTCTAAGGACTTGCTCTCAAATTCAAGGTAATTGCAAAGAACAGAAGGATTTTTTTTTTTTTATACAATGAAATATTTTGTTGGTTGAGTAACAAATATAGGCTTTTTATTTTTTTTACCTCAATTGAATTAAACTCAAAGTGACTCAAATTACTAAGACAAAGTAACGTATTCTTTAAACTAATTATATTTTTTAAATACCACTTATTGTTGCATTATTTTTGGTATTATTACATTTTGTTAGTAGATTTGTGATCTGCTTAAATATTCATTTTTATTGCTTTTTTTGCTCACAACGGTATAGTGCAGAGTTTATTATTTTACGAAATTTATGATCTTAAAGTGCATATGCACAGAATGCTGCCAATAGCGTGTCTTTACGGTCCTGCGTAACCACCACTCAGTGCGCTCGATATTTTTTAGTTTTTGGCAATAACTGTGCTTTGCCATAGTAGTCAGTCCGCACCGATCGCTTGAGCTGAAAACAATCAAATCCGCAGCATGAGCTCTATGCCTTCGAAAAAGGCAGCTAGTCGTTTTTCATGATACTTTATACTCTTTAATTTTACTCACCGTGCGACTCAAAATTGAGTTTAAGCAATTCTTTTACTTATTAAATCTATCTTCTTTGTTGAAGCAACAGCAAATTATCAAATATCTTTTATTAAACCGAGTGTTATTATGTTTATTTTGCATGTGTTTAAATACAAAATTAATCTTTTTTTTATTCGAAGTGAAAGTGTTTCTAGTGTATTGTTTATACCTTAGCTACGCTCTAACTCCTACTTGCATCTTTGCATACGGCTCTAAATTCTACAGTCCATTTTTTTGGTTGATCTTAAACATTTTAATAAAATAAAAATTATCATGAACCACATTTTAAAATACGTGCTTATTCCCGGCTGAATAGAATAAAACAAGAATTAGAAAAAAAAGACATTTTGAAATGCACTCTCAATTTAATCTAAAGAAATTAGTTGTAAAAACAGATTTTAAAACATGCCCTTATTCTGATAATCCAAATCAACGTAGGGATACTAGGCACTAATTGTGGAAATTTAAGACTTCAATGGCTTGTTATCGAAGCGGCTACTGGGCAGCCCCACTGCTACCATGTTAGCAAATTTCCAGGTGCCTCTCAGGGCACAACCGTCTAGCAGCGTCGGTAGACAAAAAAACTTGCTGGATGTGTAAGCTAATATGTGTGCAGTGCAACGGTCATGAAGAGAGAGCAAGAGAGAAGAAGCAGTAGAAGAGGGGAATCTCAACACACTCCCCTCCCCCAGAGAATGCACAAGAGTTTGAACAATATGATAGTTTAGAGGCGTTTCGATAAAATAGTAACGCTGAAGGGTTACAGAAAGATGCTTGCACGCAAATTTGTCCAAATATATTAGTTTTAAACAGCAGTTAGACGCAAAGTAATAGTTGCAAAAATTTATTGAAACTTACAAAGAAAAACACAAATATATAGTCACAAAGTATGAAAATGTTAAGTCTTGTTACAGAATTAAATTTGGTTGCAAGATTAATTGTTTACATAAGCTTAAAATATAAATATTATTTTACGAGAGTAATATGTTGGCTTTAGCAATTACAATTCAGTCTTAGTAATATTAAAGATTCTATATGGGTTCAAAACAAGAAAAAATGTTCTATTTTGGCTTATAAAACTAGTTACACAAGTATCACAGTAGTAGTTTTGGCTAGTAAGGCTAGTTAAACATACTTGTCAGGCCTCGCTAGGAGGGAAGGTGAAAAAAATATTAATGAGAGCGAGAACTATTTAGAAGTCATTTGAGAAATTTGCAAATGGACTCTTCTTTCTCACGGTGAATCTTTAAAATGAAGTGGCTCTGGAGGCCAGGTGACGAGATAGGAGAGGTCCAAGATTGGATTACTAAGTTATTCTGGAATGAAATAAGCTGGCCTGAGTTGCTCAATAGAGTTTACTTCAAAAGTGCCATTAACATCGATCTTGTAATTAAGGTCCAAGATCTGTTCAATGACTCTAAAAGGGCCACAGTAAGGTCTTTCAAGAGTCTAGGCTGCCATAGAGCGATGAAAAACGTGAAAACAAAAGCGGAGATCTTTGAAGAAAAACGGTTGGGGCTTACGACGATGTTCCACCTGTACGAGTCTGAGCTGTCTCATATGCTCTCTGTAGTCTTTAATAAATATTTGAAGATTGGCCATAAAATCATCAGGTATAAAAAAATTTACTTGGAATTCGAAGACAAGTTCAGAAGAGAAATTCAGTAGGAGAAGCTCCAGTGTTACTGTGAACAGCTGTACGAAGGCCCAAGAGAATCAAGGATAGAAGCTTAACCCAACTGGAGCTATTGTGACACATCGAGGCAGCTTCGAAACTGCAGTACCAGCGTTCTACCAGGCATTGGTAGCATCGTGATAAGCCCCAGCTCGTTTTCTCTGACAACCGATGAATGAAAGATATGCTTGAATTAGAGAATACTCGAATTGGGAGCCTTATTCTTTCGTGAAAAATCTAAGGGTGCTGTAACGAGCGACTCAGTTCTCCTAAAAAGCACAAAGTGCAGGAGAATTTTGAATATCTCTTAGAGGAACAGTCTCAGCCCATTAAGAGGAACGACCCATGATTGTTAACAAATATGAAAAACCCTCACAGGTTTTGAAAGGACAAACTATATCCATATGAATGTGGTGGAACCTGTCATCAGGCGCAAAAAATGGCTAGGGGAAGCCTTGTCTGCTTTTTGATTTAAGGCAAAGATCAAAGGCTTGTGATTACTAACGATTTTGATGTTTCTGCCTTCCAAAAAATACTTGAAATGTTTGATTGCCTTAAAAATTGCTGTGAATTCTTGGTCATAAACAGCATAGTTTAACTGAACGCTTAAGAAAAACGCTTTTTAGAGAAGAAGGCTACTGGCTGCCAGAAGTTGTTGAGAATCTGTTTAAGAGCACTGTTAATATCAAATTCAGAATCATTAGTGATGAGACGCGTTGGAGCATCAACTGCCACATAAATTGAGAGTGCGACATTGCTAAGATTGGTTTTGGTCTTTTCAAAGGCCTGTTTGGCTTAAGGAGACCAAAAAATCAGAGTCTAGTCGTTCTTTTTGGTGCTACGAATATAGGTATACAGAGAAAACTGTTCTGCAGCAGCATAAGGAAGGCTACGTCTGTAGAAGTTTGCCAGTCCCAGAAACCTGTGGAGTTGAGCTACTATCTTAGGTTTGGAAAAGCTTGCAATGGCTCTGACGTTTGCCAATGAGGTGGTCTAGAAGAACGATATCAGACTGGCCAACTCGCATTTTGGGCCATTGAGTCTAAGAGCAAAATGCTTCAGGCGGTCAAGTACAGTACGAAGATGACTTTCATTCTCGTCAGGAATAAAGAAAAATGCAAGAATGTCGTCAAGGTAGATGAAGACAAAGCCCAAGTCACTGAGAGCGCCAGCTATGTAACGTTAAAAAGACTGAGAAGCATTCTAAAGGCCAGAAGGCATGGAGACATATTCAAAAAGCTCAAAAAGCGTGATAAATGTGGTCTTAACAACGTCAGTTGGAGTGACTGGAATTTCGTAATAGGCACGATGAAGTTTTAATTTACAGAAAAGTTTTTTGCCAAGTAGTCTAACGGCGTAGTCGTGTCAATAAGAAATGAGAAATTCGTNAGAAAACAAAAAAATGCATATAACACTAATTCACATGACTTTTAGTTAATCAAAAGCAATATATGATGAACAAATGTTGATGGTTAACCTAGGCAATTCGAAACTGATTATTTAAAATGAGGGATTTGTTTGAAAATAAAATGTATATTCACTATTAAACTATGACTGATGAAGGGACAAAGATAATTAATAAACTATAGATACTGATTTAAATGCACCTCATGGCACTACTGGTTTGTATTGCAAGAAATATTTTCTGAGTTTTATCAATGATTATACTAAAGTAACTAGAGAGTATTGTATTAATTTAAAAGATCAAGTGTATAATTATATTGTTGACTATGTCAATTTAATGCGAAGCAAGACAGGATAAAAACTAAAAAGACTGAGATGTGATAATAAAAAGGGATAAATAAATAAGGATATAAGTAACTTTGCAGGCAAGAAAGGTATATCTGTTAAGGTATGTCCACCTTATGTACATGAATAAATAAAATGGCAACGAAATATAACAGGGATAAAATGGACATGTCAAGATGCTAATTAAAATAAGCAAGGATTCATAATAAATTTTGGCCAGAAATAGGTAAAGCAGCAGCTTCTTTGAAAATAAAGTAATTACTAATACTGTTGAACACAATAAAACACCTTCTGAAATTATGTTTGGAAAAAAGCCTAGTATAAAAAATATAAAAATTTATGAAAGTAGCATTTTTGTTAGAATACCAGAGAAAAAAAAATCTCAAATGGGGCAAAAAAGCAGATTTACGAATTTTGTAAGGTTATAAATGATGAAGAAACCTTAGATTTAAAATGGGCTTATACCACAAAGACTAACGATGCTGTTAAAGCTAGGTTAGTAGTTAGAGGATACCAACAAAATGATTAAGTTGATGATATTTATGTACCAGTTTTATGAATGCAAACTTAAAATATGTTAGACTGCTGTTGTTGTCAAAATAACTCAATTGTTAAACTGATGGACGGCTTAATAATTTAATTGAATTTTATTAAATAATTATTACATAAGCGGTTTCAAATAAAAGATTAAAGTAGAATAAGTTGTTATATATATTTGAGCATCAATCATAACTATGAAAATGAAAAAATGACACTTGATCAGAAAAACTATATCTTGACATTAGCGAAGAAATATGGTATTGAAAATAAAGAACTGTATGCGGTTCTTATGAAACAATATTTGAAATTAGAAGCAGTACAATTAGTGTGTGATGCTATGAAGTTTAGAAACTTAATTGGAGCTCTATTGTATGTCAGTGCATGCACTAGATCCGACATTAGATTTAGTATAAATTATTTAAGTAGATTTTGAAACAGTTATGAAATAACATATTTTTAATATGCTTTGAGAGTTTTGGAATTCTTGTTTTTAACAAAGAATTCACAATAAATTTGTGAAAAAAGAAGTAATAATTATATTACTGACTGCTATGTCGATGCTGATTAGGCTGGTAATATAATTGATAGAAAATCGACGACAAGCTAGATAATAAGAATGTATCGAAATGTAATTTTTTGGAGATCCCGAAAACAGAATAGCGTTACAAAATCATTGACAGACACTAAGTTTGTAGCATTGTTTGAGTGTGTTAGTGAATAAAAAGTCATGAATGATTTATTACTCAATCGGAACATTGAAGTTTGCAGTCTAATTATAATAAATAAAGATGGTTCTGGTGCGATAAACATAGCTAGATTTAAAAATTATACTAAAAAATTGAAATACATTGAAACTTACTTTCACTTTGTAAGCGAAATTCATGCAAAAAACGAGACTGATGTTGTAAAAGTTAATTGAGAAGAAAATATAGCAGATTTTTTTACCAAAGCTTTTGGCAGAATAAGATTCTAAAGATTTAAGAGTATGTTGAATGCAAAGTAGTTTAACCTATTAAAATAAAGATTGTCATATAAATTTAACGAAGCGTGTTGGAATATAAGTAAATTTGTATCAGATTCATAAGTAGTGACATTTGTTATGTGGCATGGGCACTGTAAGTGCGAGATGAAATGTGTGTGTGCTTTGTAGTTTGTACAGTAATACAGCTGGGAGAGGCAAAAAATGGCCGTTGCTGCGCAGGCATGCTGTTGTGGAGTCTCTTGGTATTCTGAGAGGAGAACTTATAATCTTGTTTAAGCCTTTTTTTTATTGTAAAATATATTAATTCAAGTCGTAACAAGCGTTATATTATTGATTTAGTACCTTATAGTAAATTGTTTAACAACCCTGATTTACCAATTTTTCCGAATTTATTTTGGGCTGCATTTTATTTTTCGGAATGAAGGCATCTCGTGCGCTCCGTAACTGGAGGACTTTTGATCTCTATATTATCGAAGACATACTGAGCAATTATTAGGATGGGGGGCCTTTCACTCGTGAGTTCAGGGAACTCATTGAGAATTTTGCAGAAATAAGATTTCGATTTCAAGAGGCTGATGGCAGGAGCGTTAACTGATTTCAGAGAGCTAATTAGTAAGGGCGCTAGAAGGGGGGGGGGTTTGGATGCAATTTTAGGTTCTTTCGGAAACTTAAGGCTATTATGTGCTTTTTGGATGCTGAGTCAAAATTTCAAGGTTACTAGGCCTAATTTCTGGTTAATTTTAAGATGTAACCTAGATTTGTCGATAATTAGATTTTTCTGCGAATTTACGCTCCCCACGTCATTCGTATTTGGAAGTTCGATGTATTTGTACATAAATAAAATAAATTTGATAAATTTCAAGATAATTAGTCAAAAATTTAATTACATTAGAGGTTATGACGAATTTCTTGGTTTTTTTAAGTTCGTTAATCTCTTTAATAAGAAGCCTTGCGTATGAGATAGTTAAGATAAATAAACATACATAGAATGTTTTGTCTTATAAATCAACAATTTGATGTTACTTAGCCGAAAATATTATTCTTAATATCAAGAATTGCATTTTATATGCTGCTAATAAGCCAGCACTATTAATGATGTCCACTCTTCTTACTCTTAAGTTAGCGATCACATGAGGACCCCGGTTTTGCTTGATTCGAGGGTTAAAACATTTCTGAAACGCTTAATTATTTTTTCAACGAAAAATCAAACATTTTTCATTTACATTGTTTATTTTGATTACAATCTAAAAATTTAGATATTATTTTTAACATATTAGTGAGTTTTGCTTTTTTTGGGCGTGTAAAAAATATTAAACAAGATTGTGTGGATGCAGGTCATCGGTCTTATCTTGTTTATCTTTTTGTCATTATTGAGATAATTATATATTTGTAAAAAAACTTTTAAAAATCAACAATAAGATACCTTATGTTTTTGAAAATAAAAGTAAATGCAAATGAAAATAATACCCCTGAGAATAATAAAAATTTTAATATTGTTTA
>NW_019380549.1:0-11754 GCF_000648655.2 Copidosoma floridanum
ACGAACGAAAAAGAAATCGATAATGATGAAACATCATTGAGTGTTACTAATGATTCTACAATGTCAACTGATTCTCTGGAACCTGCCCCTGAAGCCAGATCCCAAAGGGAGGTAAATATTGAAGAGATGCTTGATAGCTTGAAGCAGAAATTCTCTATTTTCCCTGATGGGTATCCAGAAAGAGTTAGAATTCTTACAATAGCGCCTCTATCCTGGAGTGAACTAAAGAATTTTACTGCTCAAGGCATGTCGCAAAAAAAGCAAAAATGAGTAAAATACTATACATTAATTGTTACTTACATAAAATGTTGTTATCTAAGATTCTATCTACGTTAATATAACTTAAAAAACAAAAGTTTCTTGAAAGAATTTATTTTATGGTCTTAAGACTAATAATGATGAACAAAGTGTGCTGTTCTGTGTGGATTCTGCGAAATCCTACGCAATCCTGATTTAATAAAAAAATTTTGGTGTCACAATAAAAATAAATACTAATCAATAATAAGAATATAATTTAAGTTGAAAACATCTTTTTTTAAGTGTTGCCACTCATTATAACAATTACTAAAGAGAAAACTTGCTGTAAAATTGTGTAGTTTATCTAACCGTATGCAAATTTTACAGCTAATGTAAGAATTTATCTGGATAAATGTTGAAAAATGCTAACATAAGTTTTAAAATATAATATGAATGTCAAATAAGTTCTTTTATTAATTTTAAACATTATGCAGATAATTATAGTATAGGTGAGTAAAAAAAAAAACAAGTGTAGGTCTAGGGACCCCCGGCAGAAGTGATACTTTCAAGTCGAATGTTATTAAACTCGGTAGAACAGTAACTGAGAATATTATAGTAAACCTAATTACAACAGGTCCTTAAGAATCCAATAATTATAAAGTAAAGACTTTAATATTGTTTCGTATTTGAGCATGCACGGCCATAGAATACATATACTTTAATATATTACGTTACACGTTATTCCCACATTTTAAGTACTTCCATATTTGCTATAAAATATCTATTAATACATATATGTACGAATTATTGATCATGTAAAGCAGAACGAAGCAATCAAGCGTGAGGGGTCTCAGGATCGTTGACGGAACGAAGCTGCTTCATATATATGACAGCGAAACATTATCCGACATTAATTGTACCAATAATGTCCGTAAATACATACATACGTATACATGCCAAATCATACGTGAGCGCCCACCACCCACGCACTAACCCGCCCACACACAACTACACACTTATTTTTCTAGGACAACACTGCACACACACACACACACACACACACACACACACACACACACACACACGTAAACAAAGTACATGGAACATGCAGCCACATAAGTGAACAGTACGACGTAGTAATACGAATACGAAGTCGGTGAGAGATCAGAGAAGGCCTTTGAGACTTGAGAGCTTGCTCATAACTTCCAAAAATACCTTAAAAAATAAATTTTATCCTTATTTATAGTGACTATAGTGACTGAGGCACCTAAAACTGAAAAGTTTACTGAAATTTTTGCTGTATCTCCTGTTGATAGGGATAATGGGAGCACAAGACAAGCCAACGCAGCCACATATTAATCTTATAAGAAATTGGATGACTTCTCGGACTTTACATACACTTCAGTGCCTAACTAAGTAAGGGACCTGCTACCTACGACGATTCAGATCACTTAGAACGCCAGCTAGGCCTTCGTGCTCTATGAGCGAGGGCCAGGTCATAAAAATAGTGAGTTATTTGTTATTAACTTTATTCCTCTTGAATTAAGCTGTTTCCATCATATACTATTCACCGTATACAAAGTAAATATACTTTACAATAACTATACAGAGTAAAATTTTGTAAGCTTGGTGCAGCCAATCATAACGGCACTATACCGTCTTCCACACAGTTGTTTCTTACTTTTTGTCTTTTGGGTCACTAGGAAAAAGTCTATTGAGTTTTTTGGTTGAAATTTTTAGTGATTTGTTTGTTATTTATTTATTTTTTAACTGATTTCTATTATGAGTATTATGATTCTCTTGCAATGAGCAATATTTTTTTCAATACTAGTTGTGCCCTACGTCTTTCGTCAAAGTCTGTTGGGTTCATCTGGTTGAAGTTGCTTGAGATTACTACTTGGGCTCTTTACTGTTGATTTATTAACTAATTTTAATTGTTTTTAGCTATAAATAACTTTTAATTTAATCATCTGGTTAGCTAGGTTAAAGTCTATTGTATTATTTTGTTTAAAATGCTGCTGTTTTAACATTATTTTTTCATTTAATGATTAAATAATAATTATAATTTAGAAATAACGATCTTTTATTATTTTAATAGATGTCTTCTAAGTAGTGAGAGTGAGTCTATTGAGTTATTTGGTTAAAGGAACTCGTAATTGAGTTTTTCCGTTTAATCAACTTATCAAACTTATCCGACCTCGCACTCGCAGGTTTATCCGACGTCAGGTTGTTTTAACATCTCTGTCCCTCAACTGACTGTAATCTAGGGATAAAATTGAACACACCTATTGTTCCATAAGATACAAAAGAAGGGTACGAACACACCAGTTTCTTACCACACACTAACACCAAATGCATTGACTGTGTACAGCGCATTAATTTCTTTTCTATTGCAACTGGAATATACTCTAGTTATTTTATTCGTGATTGAAATAAGCACAAGTTATAATTTCTTCTTTATAGAAAAGAGGTATTGTAAGCTTTTTTTGTTTATATCCATACTGTTTTGTCCATAACTAGTAATATTTGCATTTTTAACAGATTCTGAGAATTGACAGAGAATCTATAGATAATGTAATTAGAGTACAAAATAATGCATGGGGTATGTTGGCCCGACTTGTATACTTAAAATTACATGACTCTTGTGTGAAAATGCTATTCAAAAGTGTAAAATATGAAGTAATCTGAGACAAATCTGATTATAGTAATTCATCAAACTATAGTATAAGCTGATCCCTTATATAAATAATAAGTAATTTTAAAGTGTACATAACCAGGTTTTACGTAAGTCTTTCAGTTATAAACAAGCGCTCTGTTTTTTATTTCTTTATCAGTTGTATTGAAAATTTGTCGATGAATTTCACATGGTATACAATTTTTTTTACTTGTCATCAAGAATCGAAGTTTACTATGTCAATAAAAGTACACACTGACCGATGTTGTAATCCATTTTATTTGCATAATGGGCATAAAGGAAAAGGCTTAAGAAAAGTATCGAGATCATTAAAGAGACAGTTTTCACACCTGCAAGAAAATACTAGAATTTGTGATAAATGCAGAAAATATGCAAATGACATTGTAAGTTGTAATGATCACGATAGATCACAACATATTGACGACACGAAAAGAAGCACAAGCCAAACTGAAAGATCTTCCAAACCTGTTCAATCTGTCACGAACGAAAAAGAAATCGATAATGATGAAACATCATTGAGTGTTACTAATGATTCTACAATGTCAACTGATTCTCTGGAACCTGCCCCTGAAGCCAGATCCCAAAGGGAGGTAAATATTGAAGAGATGCTTGATAGCTTGAAGCAGAAATTCTCTATTTTCCCTGATGGGTATCCAGAAAGAGTTAGAATTCTTACAATAGCGCCTCTATCCTGGAGTGAACTAAAGAATTTTACTGCTCAAGGCATGTCGCAAAAAAAGCAAAAGAATTGCGGGCTGTGAGGGGTGTTTTAGCTAGCTGTACAGAAAAAATCGGAAAAACACTACCTATGGATATCTGTAGTAGCATACCTGATTTTCATAATATTGACAGCAATAGTAGGATTATGCCTGGTATTAAAGACATTGTGTCGGTAAAGACAGATGATGGTCGCGTTTTGGTACAAAAATGTCTTATATTTTATTCTCTTAAGGATTTGTACATGAAATATAGATCAGAAAATGCTGAAATAGCAGTAGGCTTTAGTAAATTTGCTTAATTAAGACCAAAACATTGTATACTTGCAGGTGCTAATGGTACACATTCTGTTTGTGTGTGTACAATTTACTAAAATTGCCAATTAATGTTGGATTCCATTGATATACAGAACTCATCAAAGCAGTTGAAGATCCCATTTGCTCATACAAGGATTGTTTACATCGAATGGATTGACCAGAAGCAACGCCCGCCTTTTACTTAGATGAATGTTCAAATTGTCCAGGAACAATTGGTATTGCTAACAATATACAGCAATTTTTAGAGGAAAATAATATTTTTGACGCTCAATTCAGTTTTTACATTTGAACTGATTGATGGATGTACTCTAGAAACACTTATTCTTCCTGCTTCAGAATTTGTCATAGACTTATGTAACAAGTTAATGAAACTGAAACCTCATTCTTACATAGCAAGACAGCAGAATAAATACATTGAAAACAGGAAAAAAAAATTTACGTAACAGTGAAGCGATAGTGTGTATGGATTTTTCTGAAAATTACAGGTATATAGTACAAGTCGCCGCTTAGGCATTTCACTTTAACAACGATCAGAGCACAGATTTTCCTGTTGTTTACTACTACCAAAGTAATTCCAAAATGAAGCATAAAAGTGTAGTGTATTTGTCTGACAGTACGAAACACGATTCGGCTGCTGTTTACACGGTTCAAAATCTATTATTAGAATTCATAAAAAAAAGTGTCAAGTCAGCTAAGCATATAATTTATGTAACAGACGGTGCAAAACAACACTTTAAAAACAGATTTCAAATAAATAATTTAGTTCATCATAAATATGACTTTGATATGACTGCAGAGTGGCTCTTTCATGCTACGGCACACGGTAAGAGCGCTTGTGATGCTATTGGAGGAACCTTCAAACGTGAAGCAGCTAGAGAAAGCTCATTAGCTAAGCCTGCAGAGTCAATACTTGATTGCAAATCATTGTATCGTTGGGGCAAAAAAAACTTTGATACGATATCAACTTTTTTAATAGCAAAGCAGAACAAGCAAAATTTCAAAGAAAGCTTATGAGCAGACATGAGCATGCACCAGCGGTTCCCGAAATTCAGAAACAGCATTCCTTTGTTTTACTACCAAATAAAACTATACTCCTTCAAAAATATTAAAATGCTCAAAACAAAATTGAGTTTAAGTATCAATAGTATTTGAATAATTCAAAGTTTGTATTATTTCTATGATAAATCTTTACTACATAATAAATATTTTGAACAAATCGTGTTTAAATTACTTCCAGTGCTGATATTTAAGAGGCAAAGACGTTTTCTAGTAAAATTTTAAAGTTAAACCAAGAGTTTTTGTCAAACGTAAGTAGAAAATAAAACTTGCAATCATCACAATATTTCAATAAGCTACACACAATGCAAAAATATATTTTTAAAAAAGTGTGAGCAACGATCGACTTCGCATGCACTTATAGAGTTTGCAGGGGACACCATTCACTCACTGCTTCAAGGCGCATGCAAGAAAATTTCATAACTTAGCCAACGTCCGTTGGGGCGCTAATAGCATCAGCAATAACAAAGAGGAGTGACGGCGGCGTGACCGATTTTTTTAAGCCAAAAAATGGCGTAATAAAAAGTTCAAAGAGAGACTCGAAACGGCGACGTTCAGGTTATTGTGCCATAATCATGACTATCAGGAGATACAGCAAAAATTTTAGTAAACTTTTTAGTTTTAGGTGCCTCAGTCACTATAAATAAGGATAAAATTCTTTTTTTAAGGTATTGTTGGAGGTTAGGAGCAAGCTTTCGTGTGGATAGTGTATGATGTGGCTGTTAACGCAAATAACAGTAGAAAGTACGCAGACACTAGCTACATTTTTTAGTCTAAAAGACCTCCAGACACTGCACGTTACAAGAATCTGCTATTTTTAAATTTATTTTGCGGTTAGGTGCAAAATTAGAGTAGACGGTCTTTTATATAGCTAATATTCTGAATTGTGGTCTGATATGTATCTTAACAAGTTGAATTTTTTAGTTTAAAAGGTACTTGGTCGGTATAAGTTACGAAAATTTGCATTTTTCAGGTGTATTTTGAGGTTAAATAAAAAATTTAGGGTCAATGGACTTCCGCATAGCCATAGTTCTGAAAGTAGGTATAAGTTGCATATTACTAAGTTAAATTTTTCATTTTAAAATGCTCTCAGTAAATGTTAGTTACGAAGATCTACATTTTTCAGGTATTTTTGGAGGTTAGCTGAAAACCTAAGGATCATGATATCACCACAGTCGTATTCAGCAGTTAAAAACCCATTTAAATAATGTCAAACCTTTATTTTNTTTCTTAACAATACTGTAATAGTTACCACCAACATTGAATGTCCGAGGATAATAATTTTTTGAATTCTTTACTATGATAAAAACTTGATTAATTACTTCTTTACAGTTGGCTGTTGAAAGATTTAAAATCTTACATGTACGTAAAGCACCAAAAATACTAAGAATCAGTATTACCTGCAATAATAAGGAATCATACATGTAACAGTGAAAAAAACCAAACAAGAAGTAAACAAATAAGAAAAAAAATAAAATACCTTCGATCCTAAGTAAACTTTGTCATCACTCTTTAAAATTGTCTTTACATGTTACCAAGTAGGTGCACTTGCCTTCTTAGGTTTGTAGCTTTTGGAATTGTTTTTTAACAACGTTTTTAAATTATAAAATAAATCAATGTCCACTCTGTTTTTTAAACGTAGCAGACTCTTCAGCATTGACCATTGACCGCAAGCAGAATTTTGTTTGACTTTGTTTATCATATCAAAATAAACTAGTAGAACTTTTTTGTCAATACATTTGACATTTTTAGCAGCCGTCTACTGCATAAAACTTTTGTAACTAAGATTATAATAAGCTAAAGGCTTTCGGTGCCACAGGTTGTTTTTCATAAAATGTGCTTCTTTTTCAAAGTCTCTTTTAAAACTAGCATTATTAGGATCCATGTCACTGTTGGATGAATCACCGGAGTCGACCATTTTGCTGTACCTACTTCAAATTAAATAGATAAACAAGGAACGGTTTTTTGTAATGTTGTGCATAAATAAAGTTAGGTTAATTACATATTTCCGTGCGAGTACGCACAAACATGCAGTGACGTTCTTGGTCACCCATACCATATTATAAAAACGATTTATAAAAAAAAATAACGACGACGCACCCGTTTAATACTATACAATCTAAACCCACTTAAATGATGTATTTAGTATATAAGTAATATATATCATATTACAGAAGTAAATTAAAAAACTCTCGATCTAAGCTTACTATGAGTTACGCTCATCATAACCATAATAATTATTGAAAATCACCTGGTAACACAATTACGAATGTAAACAATTGAATTTTTAAAAAAATCTTGAAATGATATGTGAGGAAAATCTGCGCAAGAGGATTCATTTGAAATATCTAAATAATTAGCACCCCGTATATCGCTTAATTTTGAATAGTTATAATTTTTTTGATTACGATCTAGCATTCAGTCACCATTATCTTGATTTGACTTGGACTTCATACTTGCAGGCTACACGTTTTTATTTAGATTTTTTCTTTAGTGGTTAAGTACTTTGCCTGGTAAGTTTCAGATAACTAGTAGACGTCGATGGTTTATCAATGTTCGCTATTTGTTCGAACACTTTTTTCGGTTATATTCCAAGTCTCTCACATACGCTTGAGTTATAGCATCAGATTTCTATCCTTTTAATTGTTTTATTGAAACTAAACTAGCTCTATCAGTTGCTAGTAAGGAAGCACCAGTAACTCTGAACGACTGGCCAGTAAAATTACCTGAATCTTGTAAATTCATGTAGCGGAGAGCGGGGTATGCGCCGTCCGTCGAGTAACTCCAACACCCTAATTTTTTGTTATACTAATGCATATTGCTAACAAAATCTATTTGGAATCGGTTATTTAATGCTTTTATTTAATTCTTCTCCAAAAGTTGTAAGAGAGAAAAGTGATTTTTTTACAATAGACTGATTTAATTATCAATAGGTATTTGGTTAGGTTTTTTAAAAATTTCTGTCTCTGATTTAACACTGAAATATTTAGATAACACAAATCAAAGTTAGCATATTCGAAAACTTTAATTTTCAACTATAGCCAGATATATTTTTTTTTTTAGACCTAATATTCAAAATATTGTTAAATACTAAAAACAAGGTCTCACCACAAGCCGGCCTGAGCTGGATGCGTGGCCACAGTTGCGCAGACGTTTTAACTGAAAAAGTTTCATCAGCTGCTTGGTTGTCGNAATAAATTAGTCAGCATTCTAGCTCGATATTGCAGTCAACTGAAACTTTATGAATCCGCGAGCAAATGGCCGCCACGTGCGCATTCCAACTCAGGTCGTTTGAAAGCACAACCCACAATGCGGCTGATTCTGAATAAGCTGGTCAAAAGTTGAAAATTCAAGTAATATATTTCAAACTATGAACTAGGGGGTTTTCGGGGTCGCTGTTTAGGAATGGACTGTCAAATTTACGATAATTTACCCCCTTCACCCCTTATTGACCACCCCCTGGCATAGAATGGGGCACATTCTCAAAAAGAATCCAGCCACATTTTTCTTTCAAGGTTTTGGGGTCTCTGATTACGAATATAAGACCATCACACTATTTTCTACTGTTACATCTGAGGGTAACAGCAAATCCACGACCTCGCTTGATAGCGTTCTCAGCTTTTTAGCTGGTAATTGTTGACAATCTGATGTAACCAAAAGTCGCTAAAAATATCTTGCATTGTTTCGGTCTGTGAACATTTTCGTGCAAAATCCTCTCTAAATTTTTTAAAATATTTTCCTTACACCGCGAAAACTTCGTTACATCTGACCTAATTTCGAGCTGGAAAAAGCCTCATATCAGTCCTGCCATATGTGCGCAGAATTATGTGCACGGATGTTAATAGTTATATGTTTAGCAAACAGGTGCAGCAAATAGGTGTAGCAAATAGGTGTAGAATATTTTTCTTCTGTTGTATTCTGAGTCTCTCACATACCCCTGAGCTACAGCATCAGATTTCCATCCTATTAATTGTTTCAGTGATACTACATCAGCTCTACTCCAGCGTTGGTTAGTAAGATTATACCAGTAACTCTAAAAAAGTGGCCAGTAAAATTGTCTGAATCTTGTAAATTCAAGTATAGAGCAATGACTTTTGGAGTCTCACTGATTTTGTGCATTCCCATCACTCGATTAGGGCACTTTCCTTTTTGGTAATTAATTTTAAAATGACTATTTTCGACATGACTAGGTCTTAGAGACCAATATTTCTTAACAATACTGTAATAGTTACCACCAACATTGAATGTCCGAGGATAATAATTTTTTGAATTCTTTACTATGATAAAAACTTGATTAATTACTTCTTTACAGTTGGCTGTTGAAAGATTTAAAATCTTACATGTACGTAAAGCACCAAAAATACTAAGAATCAGTATTACCTGCAATAATAAGGAATCATACATGTAACAGTGAAAAAAACCAAACAAGAAGTAAACAAATAAGAAAAAAAATAAAATACCTTCGATCCTAAGTAAACTTTGTCATCACTCTTTAAAATTGTCTTTACATGTTACCAAGTAGGTGCACTTGCCTTCTTAGGTTTGTAGCTTTTGGAATTGTTTTTTAACAACGTTTTTAAATTATAAAATAAATCAATGTCCACTCTGTTTTTTAAACGTAGCAGACTCTTCAGCATTGACCATTGACCGCAAGCAGAATTTTGTTTGACTTTGTTTATCATATCAAAATAAACTAGTAGAACTTTTTTGTCAATACATTTGACATTTTTAGCAGCCGTCTACTGCATAAAACTTTTGTAACTAAGATTATAATAAGCTAAAGGCTTTCGGTGCCACAGGTTGTTTTTCATAAAATGTGCTTCTTTTTCAAAGTCTCTTTTAAAACTAGCATTATTAGGATCCATGTCACTGTTGGATGAATCACCGGAGTCGACCATTTTGCTGTACCTACTTCAAATTAAATAGATAAACAAGGAACGGTTTTTTGTAATGTTGTGCATAAATAAAGTTAGGTTAATTACATATTTCCGTGCGAGTACGCACAAACATGCAGTGACGTTCTTGGTCACCCATACCATATTATAAAAACGATTTATAAAAAAAAATAACGACGACGCACCCGTTTAATACTATATTATAAAAACCCGCATCATCAATACTGGCTATCTGCATCGACCAGCCATACATGAAAAAATCATTTGTTAATGTACTTTATTAAAATAATAATGTTAACTAGAGTATATAGTATAAATACAAACTACTTCATTTTATACACATGCGCGCAGGCAAAAATGTACACACTTGCACAGTAGAAATAGAAAGAACACACACACACTCATCATACTTGCACACTTTCATGGTTTCATCCATAATTCTATTCCATACGCAAGTTACACACACATACATACATGCATGTATACATGCACACTGCACACAGAAACACACTACGACCTACGACACGGCAATAGGAGTATACATAACTCCACACTCTGACTATATACATGTAGCCAAATCCGAAGGCAGACGATGTGACTCGAGTGCCAGCGATACACGCACAGTTGCAGACACGTAAAGAAAGAAAGAGAAAGTAGGAGCGGGAGAAAGCGCTCTCTGCCCCTCTTCTCCTATCCCGTCATGCTGTTTCCCCTCGAGTGCTGTTCTGACGTATGAACGTACGTTCAACGAAGTAGGTCCCCAACCAAGGGTGCGTAATAAAGCTCTCATTTTCATAAAATCGTATAACTCAAGACTGTTGCGGATTAAAATAAAATAATTATACGAAAATTCAAAACGCACTCAGACTTAACTTTCTACTTTTTTTTATAAATCAAAAATTAAACCAAATAAGAAATAGAAAAACAACACATGTCTTGTACACACACACACGCAGTACCACTGCGCGGACCGCAACACGAAAACGTCGTATTCGAAATCAAAACCTATCAAACAAAAAAACTCGCAGCAAAGAAAATTCTGGTCATGACAAAGAAAGCGGTGACAGAAACCTTTCAATTGACTAAACAGCTGGAGCTTTCTACCCACCAACTAAATGATTTCACGAAGTGAAATCAACGCTTGTCACTAACCGTTGAATAAGACATCCAACAGCCACTACCACACTAAGTTGAAATTAATTTGAAAGCGCAACCCCAAAAGGATAAACGCCAGGAAGTGACAGGAAATTTCCACCAAGCTAAACCACTGCGCATCGAGAAAAACTTTAACACCGAAAAATAGCACTACTTTGCTACTGGTCGCCGATTCAGGACCACCACTTGGTTAAATTAACTAGGCAACCAGGGATAATTTGTGTCCCTTATCTGAGCTCATTAAATAAACTGATGAGAAAACGAAACCAGAAATTGAAAGAAAACTATTAACTATTTTCTCGATCGTGCAGCAACACGGAGTGATGCTTTGAGCTGAATACGTGACTCCCCAGCAAGAAGCATCCAAGCACTGTTGAAGATCCTACTCACAATTTTTTCTAGTGAGGTCTTGAGTCGTCCTTTTTAAATTGACTTTTTTAGGTTGACCTTTTTTTCAAGCTCTTGCAAGTGAGTCCCTACTACCGGTCAACGACTAAACGCCACCGTAGTTGATGCGCATCCATGACTAAACTGAGTTTTTGCGCATTCCCCAAACTAGTATGTCCCCCGACGCTCTCAAGCACACGCACACATAAGGCACCCCCATACGTGTACTCGCACAGTACACGCGTGTTGTAGGTTATAACTTCATTTCTCAAATGCCATCGTGAAAAATGTATAT